>JAXQQM020082018.1:0-18200 GCA_034641835.2 Pinus albicaulis
ATGACATAATTGATGATGATGATGACATGGTCGATCATTTCAACACCGTTTCTGAATCAGATGTTGATATAGATGTTGATTAGTTGGATGAAGATAAAGAAGATACAGAAGAAGAATATTAATATGGTATCTACTGCCAGTGCCCAAAATTGGTGGTACAGGTCATGTGGGCCTCTTATGGTATCTACTGCCAGTGCCCAAAAGACAGTTAATATTTATGATATTCATGATGGAGGTCTTGTGATTTCAATGTGTTTGTTTTGAAAGTTTAGGTTTCATAGTAAATCATCAATGGGCTCTGAAATAAGGCACATTGAAATCTTGGATACATGTTTCATGCCAAAATTAGTTGTATCTTCCATAAATACACAATCTTGGACCACTCTGTATAAATCTGCTTCTCAGAAAATATTACATCTCCCTCATTATATAGGTGGTGTTCTTACATGCATAGCAAAGGCATTGTTTTGGCAATCATTTTATAAGTCACTAGATATTGTGGGTACAAGGATCTAGGGTCTCCACATGAAATTGTGTTGCCCGGAGACTCACTCTGCCTGTTCTTAAATTTGTAAACATAGTAGTATGTCAATGCTTCTTTCATTTTGTATGCATAAGACAATTTTTTGTCAAAGTCCATAATTGTTTTTAAGTTTTATCCATCCCATTTTTGTTGTGAATGCACAGGTTTTTGGCTCAACACAGATCTGTTATATCTTTGTACTTTTCCTTTACTAACTATTTGAAATTTCTAGTTATATTTAGAGGTGTATTTTAAGGGATGAGGGGAATTACTTGGATTTAGTGCTGCCCACTCTCAATAGAGGCTTACAGTAAACTATGACACATTGTGATGTATATCAGTGGTAGTTGGGGCAGCAACAAAATCAGTTTCATGCTTCAGTAGATTTAGTCTTCTTGGAAAGCTTTCAGCTGAAAAAAAAAAGGGAATGAAACACACAACTAGTCCCCTTCCTTTTATTGGACCACCTGCTTTCTTTTTATGAGAGCATCTACAGGCTAAAGTTACTAGAAGTGGTCAAAAGTGAGTTTGGTTAGTTGGCAAAGTCCAACTATTCTTAGCCCTCAACAATGTTTAAATACTTCATAGGCATGTTAACCCCTCCCAGACTGTGTTGCGTAAGTGGGTTTTGCATAATTTTATGCACTTAGGGTTAGACTCAAATTTTGAAATTTGATGTAATTAGGATTATATTCAAGTGTTGGCCAAATTGGTAAAATTGATACTCAGCCATAGCTGAAAGGAAGTAATATGCAGCGAAGTCATTCTATGAAATGATTCAATTTGGCATGTGAATCTCACATCTAAGGGCCATTAAAATCCCATGGATGGAGACTGATCAGGATTCAACATTGCTGTTACTATTAGTGGAGTTGGGTATGGCACAAGTACAATAAAAATACTGGCAACAATAGTAACATCATAGATTCAGAATATTAATCTCTATATTAAATGAGCATTAGAATGTAACTTGATTTCAGTAAAATCTCTAACAGGTTTGTTCTAAATCGGACCTGAAATGCTCACTTGTAAAGATGGTTGAGGCTTGAGGTTGTATGACACTGCAACAATTGACTTGTTGAGTACATGATGACATTAGGTCATTGTGAAACTGAATATATGCTACTTCGGTATGAAGATTGATTGCTTTTAGGTAGGCTTTCAGTTGTGTAGAGTGTCTTGATTTTTATCTGGTCATGCATGTATGCTTGTCCTTTAGAGTGTTTTTTCTTAACCTAAAAATATAAATTTTCCATCCATTCATTGGTTTCAAAGAAGTTTGACTGGTACAAAAGGAGCCTAGACGTGTAAGCACAGTATAAATTTTGAGTATTCATTGATAAATTAAGCTTAAAATGATAGCTTGGATCTTAATTTATGTGTCAAGTTTTTATAAATGCTTGTTTGCTATTGAAGAAGAGTATATTTTGTTTATTTATTGATAGATAGAAACTCAAATATTTTAACGAGGTCTAATGAAATGTTGGCGATCTTGTGAGCTTTGCAGCCTGGTGGAGAACCTCTAGTGTTATGTTTTGTTGATTTTTCTGATGCAAGATGTGCCGCAACTGCCTTAAAATTGATGTTGGTTGCACAAGGATTCGTTCCTGTTTTACTGTCAAATTTGCTCTTTATGGTAACCTTCTCTTACTACCATTACCTAAAATTTCTAGGCTATGATGGTAAGTTTCTTTTGATAAAAGTTATTAGATCTGAATTGAATTAAGGTTCCATTTTTTAAGTTGTTTCTATACGTTTATCTTTAATACTTCAGATATTTCTGTGCATGTGCTACAGTGTTACCCTTCTTGGATAAGAAAAAAAAATTTCCTCTACCCTATTGCCCTTATTATTATTCTTTTTCCATTATGTAAGTGATTCAGAGAGCCTACAAATGTATATTTCTTTCAGTCTTTTCAAATTTGGTTTTGAACTTTCAAGTTTTCTGTTCTACTAACTATACAATGTTTGTTATGTGTTATTTTTTCGATCTAACATGAAAAGTATATGTTTGTGCATTGTATGTTTAGTGGTACTTGCCAGCTTCAATCCTACATGATATGTTTTGAGTTTCTACTATGGCTAGAAGCATTCAAAGGGAACAATTTTTTTAAATCACCACTACCAGGGCTGGAATTGTAGCTGATATGGGAACGACCAATGGGTGGTATGAAAATTTAGCCATGTGTAGCTCTTTGTAAAGGTGCTAATTTGCATCTCAATCACATGCATTAGTTAGCAAAATTATGTATAAACTGAATGGATACTTGGTAGTTTTCTGAGTTTGGTTTTTCATTTTGCTAGAGTCCATTCTTGTCAATTAATAGATTATTTTTTCCATCTTCTGTGGCAAGCTCTCTCTTTCTCTGACCTGCCATTTTCTGCCTTTTTCATTACCGAATTTCATGTGCAAATTTTCAAGTTGATTGAACAAAAATGGATGTGGATTTGCTAGTGAAATCAACAATTGGAAGACATTTAACTTTCTATCGAGATCCATTTTAAACACTAACAAAATGTGATATACAGATGATACCCTGTGTTTATTTTTTGTTTTAAAATTTTTTGGAAGCCATTCCAGTCCAAAAACACTGTGGACATGATCCAGAAGCTTAAGAACAAATTTTTTTGAATCCACGTACATCATCCATTTAGTTTTTGTAGATTGCGACAAGGAAATACAGTGTAGCTGATGTTGGATAGTTAGGGCTCAACAAAGAGTGAATATGGAGTCTGAAATAGCATATGAGAATATCCAAAACTATGAAAGTAGAGCATTTATAAACATTTTCATCAGCTAGTGCATTAAAGAGTCCAGCTAACATAACCATTATTAAACAAATTATAAAGCACTCTTCCAACTAGCCAGTGAATATGACCTAGGGAATCTCAGAAAAGATGTAATCAAGTTTACAGCTAATCAAAAATACCACATTGGTTGTGCATTACATGGTTGTTATGTTGTACATGTGGTTTGCGTCCATTTGCTTGCTTCAGGAGATTATAAAGTATGAAATTTAAACAATAGGGATGACAATGTTATTGATCCAGAGCTAATTTAGCTAATTTGTAAAGGAAAATGTAACTGCCCAAATGATTAGTGGGCATAGGAAGAGGCAGTCTGTCTCTGTCTGTCAGAGCATTAGTCTAATTTGGAATTGTAGGAATTTGAAGATTTTTTGAGTCATCGAGAAATTCGAATCAATTCATTGTAACTGATATAAAAATAAACCTCTGTGACAAATTCAGGAGACCCGCATAGAGAACTGCATAGGCTGCATAGAACTGTAGAGGAGACAGGGTAGAAGAGAAGGGCCAATCGATTGAAGATATGGCCAGCTAAAAGCTTGTAATTTTGGTCACTGTATAAATGAGGAATTTATCTCAGTATAACTGTAAATTCATTTTTTAACTCTGTGGGAGAATACCTTGAGTATTTGTGTATTTATTGATTTAAATTTTGTGTGGAATGCATTGAATCTCTGTGTGGATAATCTCTATAGTTGAGTTGAATGATGTCCTGTGTAACTGGAGGGCTTGAATGGTAATCAGTATCTAATGAGGTGTTGATTTGTTTATGAGTCTCGGTGCTTAACTGCATCATAAACCTGTGTTAAACTAATATATGAATTGTGTGTGTAAGTTTCGTGAGGGCGTGCATAGATAGTATAGGTCAAAGTCCTGTATTAATCGATGTTGGATTTTGTATGGAAGCCACACACCGCAACTTGTTGACAATCGAATCCCGAATATGCTCTAACATCGTGTGAATAGACCAATGAGAATCGATGAGGGTTCATGAAGGATGCAGGTAATTGTTATTCCTGGTTGCCGAGCAAGAATCCAGGGAGAGTAGATACTGAACTGTATTCTATGGGAAAGATTCAGTTCTGAAGTCAGGGGGAACCCTGAGCAAGAGTAGTCGAAACCGTGAGGGCCGCACAGTAAAGACGGGTTTCTGGCATATCACACCGCCTTTATACGGTAAGTTGTATTCCCCATTTGGACGCGATCAATGCCATGGGCTGACACGTGGCCTCAAGTAGTTTTGGAAAACCACTCTCGTCATGATTTAATGATCGTGAAATTAACTCACGCGATATCCAGTTGGATCGTTGGATCGTCGAAGCTGGTGTGACGTATTATCCACCGTTGGATGTGGAAGGGTTGTAGGTGCTGGGTCCCATGCATATATATATATATATATATATATATATATATATATATATATATATATATGTATGTTGATTGTTGCTGTCCTAACTATGGTTTACGTTTTTAACCACGGTATGGCATGTTGGTCGCATTGATACAAGTTTAATAATATATGTGTAGCTCGAACATTATATAAAGCCCTTAGCAGCTGTTTAATTAATTTTTTAATTTTTTTATCAAAGCGTCGGAAGACCGACGCCTTCAAAGCGTCGAAAGAGTGACACGTTCAAATCATCTATAGAGCTACACCTACAAATCGTCGGTAGAGTGACACATTCAAAGCATCGGAAGAGCGACACATTCAATTTGTCGATAGAGCGACACCTTCAAAGCGTCAGTTTTGCGATGCTTTAAAAGTGTGGTTAGATGTCAGAAGAGCGATAGGTTAGAAACATCGGAAGAGCGACGTTCAAAACATTGGAATGCATGTCGCCAGAATTGCAACAGTTATAAATGTCAGACGAGCGACGGTTTTGAAAATGTCAGAAGAGTGACGATTGTTTGGAAACCTCGGAAAAACTGTTGGTATTGCGACACTTTGGAAAGGCGTCAGAATTGCGATGTAATGGCGAACCATGTTCTGTCTCACCTTGAATTGTCGCTCTTGCGACGACTGTGTGTTAGAATAGCGATGAAGTGGCCGTTGGAAATTGGGCCAAATTTTCTAGTGTGTATGCAACACAACAGAGTTGCCAAAATCAAACAAATTTTACACATGGTGAAATTAAAGAAAGTTGTTACTGTAAAACTCGTAAGTGAAATTTTCACAAAGAAATCGCCATTAACCAAACTTTATATTATAAGTTCAAAACATGAAATAAATTCATATATGGACGCTCCTGCTCCATCATTAGTGAAACAAGAGGCGCTTTTCTAAGTCTTTTCAGACGTACATCTGTCACATTACATGAGACTACTTTATGCTTGTTAATTCAAAACATATATATATAAGACATTAATACATCACAACAAAATTTAATACATAGGATGGACGAAGATGACTCTTTGAAATTTACAAAGGTTGCCAGAGGTAAATAACACTTGCGGAATAAATGTTCTATCATACGATTTTAATAGCCATGCATTAAATTGCTATTGGACTTTTAATTATTTGATATGTTGTGAAATGGGTTATGTACTCTGCTCATGAATTCATTTACTCCATGTCCTTTAAGCTACAAACACAATCTGCAACCTGCAAAACATTGAATGAGGTATGGCTACTTGTCAGTGTATTTAATGCAATGGTTTAGATTAGTTCTCCAACACTCCTTAATCGCAACTGTCACTGTTGCCCATTCTCAAACAATATCTGATATTAACAAAATTTCCCCGTCCCAATGGCTTTGTGAAGATGTCTGCAAATTTTTATTCTAACCTGCAATGCTGCAACACAATCTCACTATTGTTAACTAATTTTATTATGAAATAATATTTAGCATCAATGTGATTTGTCCTCTTGTGAAAGACAAAATTCTTTGGTAGTGCAATTGCTGAAATTTTGTCACAAAAAATAGTGGTTGTTCCATCTTGTTCGTGACATAAATCCCACAACATCCTTCTCATCTAAACTACTTGACATGTTTTTGTTGTTGCGGTGACATATCTAGCTTCTATTATTGACAATGACACCATCGGCTACTTCTTGGAAGCCCATGAAATGGCTCCCGAATCCAAAGGAAAAACATATCCCGACGTGCTCTTTCTATCATCAACACTTCGTGCCCAATCACTGTCAGTGTAAGAAATCGACCTAAAATTATCTGTTGTGGAGTACAAAATGCCATACTCCTTTATCCCATTAACATACTTTAAAATTTTGTTCATTTCTTGCCTATGTGTCTCATTGGGTGTCTCCATAACCTCGACACTAAACTCACTACATACATGATATAAAGCCTAGTTGCAGTCAAATCCATTAGGTTGCCCACCATGTTTTTGTATAATTTGGGTTGACATTGCCACTGAAATCTTCCTTTCTCAAATTCAGCCCCATGACAGTTGATGTTGGTGTTGGCTTGTTGTTCTGCATACTAAACCTCTCTAAAATGTCTGCAGCATAGTTTTCTTGAGAAATAAAATTTTCATTTTCTGTTTGCTTCACTTCTATGCCAAAAATATATCTTAACAACCCCAATTCAGTCCTTTCAAACTCACTTTTCATGACTGCCTTGAAATTAGCGATGATAATATAATGACTCCTCATAAAAATCAAATCATCTACATACAAAATGACAATAAGAATCTTACAGTCACTTTCTTTGATATAGAGAGTAGTTTCACCGTCACATTTATTGAACCCATTGTCCATCAAGTAAGTATATTTCATGATATACCATGCATGTGGTGCTTGCTTCAACCCATAAAGAGCTTTCCGCAACCTATACACATTGTATTCTTGGCCTTATATCTCATAACTAGGAGGTTGTGCAACATACACCTCCTCTTTCAGCACTCCATTCAAGAACGCTGATTTAACGTACATTTGATAGACTTTCCATTTTTGTTGCACAACAATTGAAAACATTGTATGCACTGTCTCCATCCTCACGACTAGCCCAAATGTTTCTGCATAGTCTCTTCCATGCTAATGCTTATATCCTTTGACAACTAGCCTTGCTTTATGCCTTTCAATCTTGCCTTCAAGTTCTTATAGACCCACTTCACTCCAATGACTTATTTACCTTGCCAAAGGTCCACTAACTCCCATGTGTCATTATTTTCTATTGCTTCTATTTCTTCATCCATTTCCACAACCCATTTCTATTCTTAGACTGCATCTTCAAAATAAATTGGGTCATCTATATGAAAAATTAATGCAAATAATGAATTCATACCAACACTATTATCAACTTCATCTTCGTCATAAACTTCATTTAAATTTTTGAATTTTGGCCTTCTTATGCTTGGGGAAGTTGGGCTTGGTGTTGCACTTGAAGTAGATGGAGTTGCAGATCTTTGTGGTGTCCTTGGACAAGAACTTTATTGGTTGCGCAATGTTGTGCTATTATTTTTTTATGGTGTCACATGTTGATTTATTTGTTGATCTTCTGTGGGTGGAGGAGGAGTCACCATTGAGGAATTAATTGCTACGGTTAATTCCTCTTTGTCTTCATGTGACACACATGTCTTCGCATTGACTGTCTTCTCTAAACTTCCATCCCATGCTTCCTCTTCTATGAACTGAATATCTATGTTGATTATGACTTTCTTGGTTGATGGATTGTAGAGGTTTAATGACTTGTATTCATCATTGTATCCAAAAATATATACATTTCTCCCTTTTGATGTCCAGCTTCTTCCTCAACTCATCCGGGACATGTACATAAGCCACACACTCAGGCACTCTCATGTGAGTGACATGTTTCTTTCTTCCACTCCATGCCTCTTCAGGAACAATACTCATAACACTTTTGGTTGGACACCTATTAGCAATATATATTACACAAGCGACAACTTCAACCCAATAGTCATTTGGAAAATTCATTTCCTTCAACATACTCCCTACCATTTCCATAATGGTCCTATTCTTCCTTTCCACAACACCATTTTGCTGAGGTGTATACCTTGTTTTAAATTCCTTGTGAATTCCATGCTCCTTTCAAAATTGTAGGAAGTCATTTGTGATATATTCGCCACCTTTGTCAGTGCTCAACACTTTGATGTAGTGTCCACTTTTTTTCTCGAGAAGAACTTTGTAGTGGCGCAAGTGGTCAAACACTTCACTTTTTTGTTTTATGAAGTAAACCCATATATTCATTGTGTATTCATGTATGAAGGTAAAAATATAATGGCTTCCACCAATTGATGGTGTTTTCATTGGTCCACATAAATCTGAATGGAGAATTTCCAAAGGTGCTTTTGCTCTTATAGACTTTCTTGCTAGAAATGATTCTCTATGTTGTTTGCCCAATATGCATCCTTCACATAGGCTGTCCAATTTTTCTATGAGTGGAAATCCCTTCACCATGCATTCCCTATGCAACAAATTCAAACCTCCAAAGTTGAGATGATCAATTCTCAAATGCCACACCAATTCTTATCATTAATTTCTGCTTGAAATATTTCTTGTGTGAAAACTGCTACATTTATTTCATCCTTTTTTGAATTCATTAATATTTGTTGTTGAGCACCTTCTTCATTCAAGTCTGATCTTAGCTTGAGAGGAAAAATTCTATTGTTTGTCATATGAACTTTCGCAATCAACTATCTACTTTGGAAATTATCGAAGATTGTGCACAAATCATTTTTGAAAAAGACATTTTGGCCTTTTTACATGAGATGCCCAATGCTTATGAGTTTATGTTTCAAACCAGGGACAAAGTAAATATTCGACATGAAATTAATCACTTCCTTCTTGGTAAGAATGTCAACCCTTCATTTTCCCATGACTGAGACTTTGCTATTAGTTCCTGATGTCACTTCTGATTTCACACTTTCCTTTAGATTGGAAGACATTTCTATGTTCCTAGTCATGTGGTTGTACTACATTACAAGCTAAAAACATGTTATCATGATTCTGATTTTCCTTTATGAAATTTTCACTTGGTTTGTTACTTATGTCATATTGTTTCTTTCTACATTCATTTTCATAACGACCATACTTCTAACAATAATGACATTGAATTTGAGATTTATCATACTTTTTACCTTGTGCTTGATTTTGGCTTGGGCCTTAACTTGGATTTTCATTGCTTCTCCTTCCACTGAACTCGAAGGGCTTCTTCTTCCACCTCTGTGTGGGCTTCTTACTCTTCCACTATAGCTTGTTCTTCCTCAGCCTCCACCTTGACCGTATGAAACTTATGTCTTGAAAGCATTCTACAATGATGAGTTTGTTGCTATGTTCACCCTATGCTCACGAGACATCAGTAATGCATGAAGTTCATGCACTGAAAATTGTGAGAGACATTTTGTCTCTTATATGGCCACAAATATGGCATCAAATCTTGTTGGTAGACTTTTTAAAAATTTCTCAACAATTCTCATTTCTTCAAGTGTCTCACCATCAGATCTGATTTGGGTAACCAACCTAATTACATGTGTAAAAAATGATTCTACATTCTCAGACTCTTTCATACTAATTGTCTCAAAATCTGTTCTGAGCATTTGTAATTTTGTTGTCTTCACCTTTGCCATGCCTTCGTAGGCTATCTAGAGTGTATGCCATGCTTTTTTGGACTTGGTTGTTGTTGCAACCCTTGAGAAAATAATTTCATTCACCGCTTGAAAAATATAAAAGAGGGATTTGGAGTCCTTCTTCCTGTTGTCCCTTAACAAATCTCTTTCTTCTTGTGTCAAAACATTGTATATTGCTACATCTGTTGGTTCTTTGAAACCACTCTCCAGCAATTCTGAAATATCTTGAGAAAAAAACAAAGCCTTCATTTTTATAGCCCAATAGTCATAATTTCTTCCATTAAATTGAGGTATTTGTGAATTAGTCAAGCTTGTGCTTGTTGTCCCATTTTCAATGTGTAAACAAATTTTCATACTATGTAAAAACATTCTCTTTGATAGAGAATACACGCTCCACAAAATTTTTCAGAAATCCTTTCAACTCCTTAGTAAAAACACTTGTGGTAATGAAGACTTAAACCTGCTCTGATACCATGTCTAAATTTTTAATACAAGGGAAAATATTTTCCTCAACACACACAGTTCAGACAAAATTGCCAAGAAGTGTTTACAGAATTGCTGAAAAGTCTTAAAACAAGACAACACAGTTCCAGAAATGAAATCATAATAGTATTCACTTCAATACAGAGTCGTGGAGATTAAAATCACAACTATAGTGGAACAAATATAATCAAGCAATTTTACTCATCATGAAACGAATAAAACCTCATAATATTATTCACTTCAATACAGAGTGCGAACATTAAAATCCCAACTATAGTGGAGAAAATATAATCAAACAATTTTAGTCAAGGTAAAACATGTAAAACAGAGTTGTTGCGGTAAAACTCATACTTGAAATTTTCACAATTAAATTGCTACTAACCAAAATTTATATACATGAAATACATTCACATTTGGAGGTTAGTAAAACAAGACTTCTTATTGAGATTTACATTCACCAGCGGTTGTGGAATAACACTAAAACCTATAACTGTTGTTCTCACTTGCTCACAAAAATTTGCTCCACGATTTTTTCCTTTTTATCTTTCTACGCATACATCTGCCACATTAGATGAGACTAATTTATACTTGTTAATTCAAAACATATATATATATATGACATTAATAAATGAAAACATTCAATGAAATATAAATACTTGTCAATATATTTAAAAAGTTGCTTGAAATTAATTCTCTAACAATGTTTTTTGAATGCAAAGCCACCGTTGAGCTGAAGCAATGAGCCACACAGATTTGGAAATCGAATTTGTAAAATGATGCATGCTCTTGAAACACCATGATCACCATGAACTAAAAGTCGTAGAATGGAACACGGGATTTACAGGCCGAAGATTCAAGGCACTCAATTTTTTATTTTATTTTTAATCAATGATTAATGTTTTTTTGCTGGATGGTTCAACCTCACATTTGCCCCGAGCCGTAGATCATGTACACAAGTATATTCCTTCGATAATTTATCCTAATGTCCATTAAAATTTAAATTAATTATAAGTAAATGTTTACCTAAATGGTTTTTTAGGATAGATAGGTATTGTATGAAATGATTTTCAAAATAGGTGGGTATAAAAGGAGTTGTCTTTTGTGTGACTTTTTGAAGTTTCAGGTGTCGAAATCAGGTGAAAATTTTTGAGGTGAAATCTTGGTTTTTGTTATTCAAATGTAATATCTAGAGGATCAAAATTTAAATCAACACATCTGAGTATTGACTAAAATAATTGTGATAATACACGAACACAAATATAGAAATTGAAGCCCACTTGTGAATCCTAGATGGATCCACCACATAAACATCCTTTGCCCGGGGTTTAGATCATATTGATCAATAAAGCTGGCGAGACTGAGTCCTCAGCAAACATAATAAAATAGATAATCCAGAATGCCCTAAATGCCTAGCTTCTCTCCCCTTTTATAGGCTTGATGGGTCAATACCAACAAGAAATACCATGGGTCAATACCATGGGAAAATACCATCAAGAAATACCATGGGTCAATACCATGGGTCAATTCTATCCACTTTGACTAGATCAAGAAAGGGGATATTACAAATCCTCCCACCCAAAGATTGCTTGTCCTCAAGCAATCCACTTCTATCCACAACAGAAGCATTTGTACATTGATACCAGGATCCCATACAATCCGATGTGCCCTCCATGTTGAATGGTCCTGAATGGATCCTTCAACACTTGGATCCCAAACAATCCTCTGACCAATCCTTCCCTGAATAGATTTACCTGGATCCCAAACAATCCTTTGGCCAATCATTTCCCCAATGGATTCTCCTGGATCCCAATGCCACCTAAATCCTGGGACCTGTGGGTTATGGTACCATTTCAACCCTCCATCGTTGTCCGCACCAAAGGGCCCAAGCTGCAATATGCCCTCGGCTGTGAGTATCCTCCAAAGAATCAACCTATCGATAGAATACCAACTCATAATCTCTCGCCAATCCAGACTTGGGGAGGGATGAATATCTGCAAATATACTATGTTGATGTTGTTCGATGCTCAATTCATGCTTCTCTACTTGGTTACCCAACTTGATGCAGTTGGAGAACTCTTCCCTTCTCTTCCCAATGTATAAAGGTGGGTTGTTGGTGTTGCAAGCCTTATCTATGTATTCCTGTAGAGTGCTGCTATGGGACTCCCGATTGTACTCCTCATGCGGCCTTGTGAGGGACTTGATTTTTTCCTCAATACTAGACAGCTTGGTCGATGATTTGGCACATTTCCCTATGAGTTCCTCAATTTTTCTGTTCTCCTGTAAGACAGTGTCTCGGACTGTCCAGACTCTTTGCTTCAACAACATAAGATCTGTCTTGAAATGCATGATCCTCTCCTCATTTGATTCTCCTTGAGTGTATTCATCCTGGACCTCTTCACATGTGAGGATCAGTTGTCCTTCCTCTCTGGTTGTCAAACATGGATGTATTGGTGGAGTGTTGTCTATACCCGATTGCCCATACTCTTTATGGATGTCCTTTGTTGTATTTATAGATTCAACTACCACATCATCAGGAGGAATTGCATCTTTCCTTTCATCATGTACTTTGTCAAGCTGACTGCTCAGCTTGTCCTGCGAGTTTCTCTGAAGAGCATGGTGTTTCTGCTCACCATTTGTACTTGACTGCTCAGATCCTTCATAGGTCCTCTCCTGAAAATCAACAAACCCATCTATGGATGAATCCCCATGATCTGAAGAAGTCTCTAATTTTTCTATCCTTGTCGCCTCCTTATTATCTGGGCATGAATGGTCAAGTGCCCAAACTCCCTTGCATACAAAGCATAAGCCTTTCCTCCTTAGTTCATTCTTGTTGTCTCCAAAAATCTTTGTTAGTTCCTCCTTGGTTAACTTCTTTCTAAGTAGTTTGATGCTCTGTTTGATCAACCCCTCAACTAGTTCATAAGCAGCAGGTGATGCAATTAGCTCCTTCCTCCAAATGGCCAACAATTTGGATCTCAATTGTTCGCAGATGGCCCTATCTTCTCTTAAGATCGGAGACATGATCTTTTTCATGTCTGCTTTGATGTAGTTTGGATGAGACGTTGTAATTCCATTGCAGAAGTATTTGAGCATCAGAAGGATTAAATCATCACACTCTAGATCCAGCATAAGCATACCAAATCTGAATTTCGCCATGCGTTCCAAAATTGTGCGCTTCTGGTAGAAAAGTAAGAATGGTGGTGTTGTGTTGTCCAACCCTTGGAGTGCTTCTACCATTACCCGAAAAGTCCTCCTCATGATGTCATCATTGTAGGGCAATAGTGGTGCTGTTAAGGCTATGATTTTACTAAGACAAGAAGCAACGGTGAGTCTAACATTTTCACAAGAATGCTCCAAGAACCTAGGTTGTATCAAAGCAAGCATGGATGGCTTCAAGGCCCAGCTTGACCCTTCCCATTCTGATTTATCTATCAAGTTCAAAGTCGCATCTAATGTGTCTAGCTGTAGGAGAACATCTTTTGACTTTGTACCCTGCAATTTGGATCCAAGTTCGAAGAGACACTTGCTTGTTACATCTTCCTTCCGGATATCTTTTGACTGCTGAAGAATAACATGGACCTTTCGAGAGAAAGGCCTGTCACTCTGTTCTTGCTTCTGATTTGTATGTTGTTGCCATCTTTGATCCATAGAAGTATTGTAGCCCAAAGAATCGACTGATATATCATTATGTTGATTCTTGTGGCGTTTCCAAAAATAAAATGACGACATTGGCATCAATGGATCTCAATACTTAGCTAATGAGAAACCTGGGACTGATCCCTGTCTAGCAATAATTTTCCAGCCTTTCAACAATGACCATATTTTCAAGAAATATATGAATCTTCCATACACATGAATAAATATCATGGGTACATTTATTCATAAGAGGCTATATACAAGCTATAAATGATTTTGTCAATCATGCCTTCAAATATTTTCACAAATTTAACCCACAGACTTATAAATGATTTTCCCTTCACTTATTTCTCCCAATAAAATAATTTACTGAAAAATAAAAATCCAACTAGGGTGATAAATATCACCGAAGTGAGAAATGCTGGCTAGGGTGAAAAATAAATTTCACCGAAGTTCCTTGCATAAAACTCTCAGGCTGGCAGGATGCACAGCTTTGATACCACTGTAAGATTCCAAGGATCAAATTTTAAATAAATCAACACATCTAGGTATTCCAACTAAAAATAATTGTGATAAAAACACAAAACACAACAAATATAAGAAATTGAAGCCCACTTGTGAATCCTGGATGGATCCACCACATAAACATCACCGTGGGGTTTTCGTCCCGGGATCAATAAAAGAACTGGCCAGGCCAGGTTCACAACCCAAACATAATAAAATAGATAATATAGAATGCCCTAAATGCCTAGCTTCTATCCCCTTTTATAGGCTTGATGGGTCAATACCAACAAGAAATACCATGGGTCAATACCATGGGAAAATACCATCAAGAAATACCATGGGTCAATACCATGGGTTAATACCATGGGTCAATTCTATCCACTTTGACGGGATCAAGAAAGGGGATATTACATCAAAGGTAGATTTTTACTCTATATATAGATTCAACACCCTCAAAACCTCTAATGCACTTCGATTGTGCAAAGTTAGCAATCAAACTTCTCTTTTCAATACATTCCCGCAGGAGTATAGAGAAATTACACCGTAAAAAATCACTGTAAAATCCTTCAAAAAAATCGCACTAAAAACTACTCGACATAAAATAGTTAGAAAATAGCTCATTCTCAACTGTTGCGGGCTGAATTGTAGTCATTAAAAAAAAAAAAACATGCGTAACACTAATATTTAGCACATTCAGAGACAAATGTATTTAGTGATAACAAATCTAATTATAACGAATTATTATGTCTAGGAAACTAGTTTTTCCTTCATCTCATTTCTTTTTGGAAGAAATTGGAAAATTCCACACCATAGAGGCATTATATAATTATCTAGAAGCTATTAGTTCGGTCACCGGGGAATGAAAATGTCTGCTACTGTTGGTTCAAGAAATACATAAAAATATTAAGTGCTCAATTTGAATAATTAATATAATTACATGTGTAAAAAATGATTTTACATTCTCAGACTCTTTCATATTGATTGTGTCAAAATCTCTTCTCAGCGTTTGTAATTTTGTTGTCTTCACCTTTTCCATGCCTTGGTAGGCGGTCTAGAGTGTATCGCATGTTAAGCTAATTACATGTGTAAAAAATGATTCCAAATTCTTAGACTCTTTCATACTAATTGTTTCAAAATCTCTTCTGAGCATTTGTAATTTTTTTGTCTTCACCTTTTCCATGTCTTGGTTGGCTGTCTGAGTGTATCCCATGTTTGTCTAGACTTCGTTGTTGTTGCAACCCTTGGGAAAATACTTTCACTGGTTGAAAAATATAAAAGAGGGATTTGGAGTCCTTCTTCCCATTGTCCCTCAATAAATATTTTTCTACTTGTGCCAAAACATTGTATGTTGCTACATCTGCTAGTTTTTTGAAACCATTCTTAAGCAAATCTCAAATATCTTGAGAAGAAAAAAGAGTCTTCATTGTTATTGCCCAATAGTCATAATTTCGTCCATTAAATTGAGGTATTTATGGATTAGTCAAGCTTATTCTTGTTGTTTCAATTTTCAATGTGTAAACAAAATTTCATACCGTGTAAAAACTCTCTTTTCTAGAGAATACATTCTCCACAAAAATTTTGATAACTCCTTTTAACTCCTTAGTAAAAACACTTACGGTAATAAAAGTTTAAACCCGTTCTGATACTATGTCTAGATTCTTAATATAAAGAAAATTATTTTTCTCAACACACAGAGTTCACACAAAATTGCTTCAATAGAATCATAATAATATTCACTTCAATAGAGATTCGAAGGAATTAAAATCACAACTATAGTGGAGAAAATATATATATAATTTTACTCATCGTGAAAAGAATAAAAAATCATAATAGTACTCACTTCAATACGAGTGGAAATTTGATTAAAATCACAACTATAGCGGAGCAAATATAATCAAACAATTTTCTTGAAGTTCAAACAAGTAAAACAAAGTTGCTGCTGTTAAATTCTCACTCAGTTACATTCACTAGGGTTGGGGAGTAGCACTAAATACATTCACATATGGAGGTTGCTGCTTCTTCATGAGTAAAGATTTACATTCACTAGGGTAGGGGAGTAGCACTAAAACCTATAACTGTTGTTTTCACGTGCGCACCAAAATTTGTTCCACAATTTTCTCTTTCTTGTTTTTTTAGGGTTACATTTTATGCTTGTTAATTCAAAACACACACACACATATATATATATATATATGACATTAATAACTAAAAGACAAAATTTAATACATAAAATAGATAAACATAACACTATTTTATGCTTCTTAATTCAAAACATATATATATATATATATATATGAGATTTTAATAAATAAGAGACAAAATTTAATACATAGGATGGGCAAACATGACTTTCTGAAATTGTGTGATGTAAATAACACTTGTGGAATAAATGTTTTTTCATACTCTTTTAATAACCATGCATTAAATTTTTATTGGACTTTTAATTTTTTAATCTGTTGTTAATGAGTTATGTCATTTAATCCATATCTTTTAACCTGCAAACACAATCCACAACCTGCAAAACATTCAGTAAAATATGACTACTTGTGAGTATATTTAAAGCTGTGGTTAAAATTAATTCTCTAACAATGTTTCTGGAATGCCAAGACACCGCTGAGCTGAAACAATGAACCAGACAGGATTGGAACCGCCTAGATCGAAATCGAATTTGTAAAGTGGCGCTGGCTCTTGAAACACCATGATCGCCACGACCTAAGCGTCGTAGAATGGAACACGGGAGTTACAGGCCGACGCTTCAAGCTTCAATCGCTCTAACGCGCAGCCACCCAATTTTTTAATCAATGATTAATGGTTTTTTGTTGGACGGTTTAGGCTTACCTTTGGCCTGAGCCGTAGATCATGGACTCACACAAATATATCCCTTCGATAATTTATCCTACCGTCCATTAAAATTTAAAATAATTATAAGTCAATGTTTACATAAATGGTAGCTTAGGATAGATTTCATGGACTCAGACAAGTATATTCCTTCGATAATTTATCCTACCGTCCATTAAAATTTAAAATAATTATAAGTCAATGTTTACATAAATGGTAGCTTAGAATAGAGAGGTATTGTATGAAATGATTTTCGAAATAGGTGCGCATCAAATAGTTAGAAAATAGCTCATTCTCAAGTGTTGCTGGCTGAATTGTAGTTGTGATAAAAAAAAAAAATGTGCCTAACACTAATATTTAGCACATTCAGAAACAAATGTATTTAGTGATAACTAATCTAATTATAACGAATGATTAGGAAACTAATTTTTTCTTCATCTCATTTATTTTTGGAAGAAATTGGAAACTTCCACACCATAGAGGCGTTATATAATTATCTAGAAGCTATTAGTTCGATCAGCGGGGGAACGAAAATGTTCGCCAACGGTTGTTCAATAAATACATAAATATATTTGCCTATTAAGCGCTCAACTCGGTTGGGTTTTCGTGAGGCGTCTATCGACTTCCGATCATGTCTAATGTAATGACTGCGTAGAGATGTTGGTCGGTTACGAAAGGGAAAGCCAATACAGAATCGCCAAGGATCCGATTAGATATAATTTCTACTCTTGGAATGTTTCAAAATTCCAAAATAATAAAAGTCCCTTCCTTAACAGAGAGATATATTCAGAATTTGCATTCACAGTGACAGAGTTTCAACTCAAAAAAAAATTTCTATTTCATAAAAAAACTGTTACAGATT
>JAXQQM020064919.1:0-23467 GCA_034641835.2 Pinus albicaulis
ACGCTACTACATTGTGCTCGCTCTTCCTATCTATCTCTCACACACTACAGGTTCTCCCTTTTATAGGTTTTTTAGAAAATATCAAGAAACGGTTACAGAAAACCAATTCAGTTTTAACAAATCTTTGTCTCAAATAAAACTGTTTGGATGCCCCTGCATCAGCCTCCCAAACTGCTGAAGATGAAGGCTGCTCCTCCATGGTCTCAACAGTGCTGGTACATGCCTCATCAACTGGTGGTGAGGGATCCTCCCTCCTTTTGCCAAATCTCTCGATCAATCTTTGAGAAAAATCAACAAGAGTACAAACCCTTGTATGGCTTAGATGGCTGATCCACCAATTCCTTGCTTCACCTTCAAGGTGAAACACTGTAATTTCTACAGCCCCTATGTCTACTACAAGATGTAGCAGGAAGAAAGCCTCTAGCTTCTTCATCCAAAACTCTGCTGCACATGTGAGTGATCCATCAAATGTGGACAATAGAAATCTATTACCTCTCAACATCCCATGGTTGTGGGGTCTTCTTTCTTCTTTCTGCTGAATAAATTGTTGAAAAGATAGAGTCCTTTGGAAGGCTCTAGGTCTAGCCTGGTATTCAGCAAGGTACTCACTTAGAATTTCAAATTCCAAGTGTTCTTCATGCTTCTGGTCTGCTTCTTTGTGAGAATAGGAAGTGCATGGTCCTTCCTGTTCTCCTTCTTCAATCTTCTTGACCTCCTTGGAGAGGTCTCCTCTGGATCTGAAAAATAGATGAGAGTAAACTCATCTTCTTCATCATCTTGATATTCTTTGGCTAAGACTCACAGGCTGAGCCAAGAAAGTTGTTTTGATACCACTGTAATGTTCCAAATCTGGAATTTCTACACTATTGGGAATATCTCAAGATATTACCAATGTGGAGATCAGAAATACATAAACATGAGCTAGAAAATAGCAGTGAATGCATTAAAACAAAAATGTTGAAAGATACACATAACCATTATATTAGATTATAGCAGCAACAAATGTATACAAGGTCTTGAAGAAATGATCTCTCAAGATAGCCAATGCAGCCCCAATGAAACATATACATGAAAATGGAGAAATACTACTATACAAGAGAAGCCCTGGCTATGACTGCGCAATCCTTGAAGGAGAACTGCTGCAAAATGTCAATAATATATATATATATATATGACAATGGATAGCTCAAATAAGAATGGGGAGCAAGATCTCAGCCCCTGGAAACATACAATACACAATCCTCAGAGGGATTGTCTGAAATACAAGAAAAATGGCATTTCTGCAGAAATGCCAAAGTTGTTGGGTAGCTGCAGCAACTTAAGAACTGGAAACAAATGGAGAAGATTGAAGATGTTGCAATTAATGACAAGATCTCCTCCAATGTATCTCTAGAATGAAAGGCTGACCCTCTCACCTAAGATCTCACCCTCTGAACATGTGGAGCAAGTCCCCACTACAAATACACTCAGAAATAACGTAGTCTACAGAAGGGACTGCACTTTTGGTGAAGAGAAATTCTTGGCATGATGCCAATGATCTAGAATATGCTCCAGGATCTCCCTCACTAACCTTCCAGAGAAATAGAAGCTCCCTACTCTGACAGATGAGCCAAGGAAATGATATATGGTGTCCTCCACTACAATACCCTAGCAACACTGCATTATACTTGAGTAGAAATAACGCAGTATCTGAAAGGAGAAGCTTTGGCCTTGAGCCAAGAGATATGGAGAATGAAAAAAAAACCTTCAAGAGGCCTCTCAAGAAGGTGAGGAAATTCTAAATAGGATTTCCCCATCAATTCTTGCTAAACAGCAAAAGCATGCACAATGTCTGAATAGACATGAAATGAATAATCCAAAGCATGAGAAACAATGGTTGCCTTGCCCTCCTTTTAAACAAGTGAAAGCTTCCTCTGCATGGGCCCCATCCATTATGGTTCCCTCCACCAAATATCCTCTTCCTCATTCACACTACGCTATCTTCCAAAGTAAGCCACTCCTCCTATGGTAGCGCTATTGACTTGTTCAAACCTGACCTTGTCTTCATGTATTTTCCCCCTTTCACACTTGAGGGTGAAAAATCAAGTTCTTATGTCTATCCCTTTCCACATGTGAGGGATTTTATTCATGTTTTCAATAAACATGGGCCTCCTTACCCATTTATTTGGCTACTAGGTGATAAGAGAGAAATTTTAATATTCCATTTAGCCATGTGCTAAAATGGGAACATTACAATTTTGGACTAACTACTGCAAGCTTAAATTGTTTGCAAGAGTGAATTTTCTTTATCAAAGGATATAAACTGGGATAAGATAGAAAACAAGGGTTTACTGAATAGATTTGACTATAAAAAGGGGTTTTTAAGATATCTAAAGGCTTTAAACCCTTTTCTGTATGTGAAATTGATCTTTAGAGGTCACAAATTGAGGACATTTGGCTAAAAGTGGTTCTTTCGGACTTGGAACTTTCTGGAAAAAATTGGCCAGGGTTTGGCCTATTTTTTGGTGTTTTTGGGAAATTTCTTCAGGTAAAACCCTTAATTGAAAACTTGGTTCTATTATAGAAGGTTTTGAATGGAATTTGCAGGTTTTAAATTGGTCGAAAAATACCTTTGAATGCAGGTATTTGTTTTCTTGAAGGTTTCTTAGGAAATCGTGGTTGAATTTGAAGTTTGGTCCAGATCACTGGATCAAGAAACTGCTCCTGGTCAATCTTTAAGGGTTGAATTCGGGAATTTTGGGTATAAACTAACAAATTGAGGAAAAAAGATCTTTATACAGTCGAGCAAAATTTTTTACAGTTTGAATGCGCAAAATAAACATTAGAGTGTTATATTAAAGGTTTTAATACTTTGATATAAATCACCATCTAATGCATTAAATGCATTTCGTATCAAATGGCGGGAGCAGTATTGTTTTTTAAATGCGAAACCAGAAGCATTTTTCGCGTTCAATTCTGGTGGTAAGTGGTTTCTATTGAAACACATGTGATCCAATAGATATTAGCCACGTCACAAGAGGCGGAATTGACAAAACAACCCATTTTGCGTCCGTTTGGGCTTCAGGCAAACGATTAGTTTGTGAACGCGATATCATTTTTTTGCCGTTGGATTTGATAAATGAGAGAGAATTGTTAGCTCCCTGTAATTTTCTAGATTGATTGAGATACAAAGGTACAGGGTAACATCAAACCAAACTTTGGAATCCTAGGACCTAGCCTTCCTTGATTCGGAGAGGGATCTCTCTAGTAGGTGCAAAGATGTGAACTTGTTTGCTGATTAGGGTTGATTTTAGGCTAGATGTTAACTGCAAGGTATTTTGATTTTTTTTGGTTGGGTATGATGCTCAGATAGATTTCGATAGAAAACAGGGAATATTGTTAAGTCATTGGGCAATGGAGTCAAACAAGGTCATGATGAGTTCATCAATGGTTTCAAGAGCACTTGCAGGGCAATTCTAACTTGGTTGGTGGGTCTTTAAGGTTGTGAAAGGATCATGAGGTGGAGATTAAACTTGAGAACAACAAGCTAATAAAGGGCAGAAACATAATCCTTTAAATACTTGTAAACTAAGGGAGTTATAATATTTATAAGCATAGCAAGAGAGTCAAAGGTTTAAGCAGAACCTAATCCATTTGATTTCAAACTGAAAGCAGATAATTAACCAAGACAACATTCAGATAAAACATAGAAAGGAAAAAACTTGTTTAATATTTCATAGATTTTATCATCAAGATCAGGAAAAACATTTAAGTTGCACAAGTAACTATAACCATAGAAGGAGAGAAAACCCTAACATCCATAGTGACAACTATGAAAGTTCCTTGAGACCATTTTGGATAAGTAAAGGCAAAGAGCATGGTTAAGACATACTTCTTTGACAAACTATAGGAAAAGCTTCTTCAAAAGATGATTTCAAGAACATAGTATTTCAGAGGTCACAATATGTAGGGATAGCCATAAATCATAATTGATACTAACTGATCTAAATCATTCAAGAAAATAGACAAGCCAAAAACTTATTAGAGCACAAGAGATGAATTCCCTAACATATCTTAGCAGAAGAAAACATTAAGGCATTGAAGGAAACAAACAGATCTAAGGTGTTGTTAGGGTCCCATGATTTGGCCTATTGGTGAGCCAAATGACGATGTAACATCAAACCAAGCTTTGGAGCCCAAGGACCTAGCCTTCCTGGACTCAGAGAGGGCTCTCTCTAAATGTGTAAGGGATATCTGTGTGTTTTCTTATGTTGTTCTGATATTAGGCTAGTTATGAAGTATGTTTTTAGTTTTTTTTTTGTTTTTAAGTTTGTGAGGGATAAAACTGATCAAAGACATAAAATGGGTAACAAGAAGTTAGATCAACTGGGCTATGGGGTCAAAAAGGTCAAGGAAGCTATCAGATGATGATATAAGGGTGCTGTAGGGCCGATTTGATTCAAGGTAGAAAGGATCTTTGGGAAAAATGGAGTAAATGGACATCAAGTTTGTGAACAACGAAGAGTTTCAAGCATCATTGGTTTAATAGATAACATAAACATGGTAAAGAAAACCCTTAATCATGCAACATGTAACTATAAACTAATCAACACATCGAAACAAACATTCCAGCCATGCATAGAAGTATAAGACCCTTTAACTTTGGGAAATGGCTATCAGACTTTGGGGAAAACACATAAGACGGACTAACAACTCAAAATACTATGCCGGAATGCCTAAACACAGTCTTTAATTTATTGGGCACTTTTACAAACAAGCTTTCATAGTTTTAGGCAAAGGGCTAGATCGGGACTAGGCCTCCTTGGTTCAAACAAAATGATAATCTTAATCAGTCAAAGCGATAGTTTCATGGCTGGAACTATGGACAGTCATAGGTAAGCAGGGCACACCATACATCCTACTCAACATGCATAGAACTATTAGTGAAACTAGCAACAATATCCTCAAGTTATTAAAGAGCAGTTAAGAATTATTTAATACAACTAAGGAAGAAGAAAACAGAAAAGCTATGAAGATTCATGAATTTTGAGGTGCCTCCATGGGCATATCTCAAATTTATTCTCTACTGATCTATAGCAAGCAAGAAACATGTATCATGAATGAAAACTAGAAGACAACAACAAAGCAAGAGACACTATACCATTCTACCATGTCATGGAATCCATCAACAATCCTTCATCATCCATCCAAGAACATTCAAGAGGAAATCCAAAAGCATAACACAAATATTTTCTCCAAAGCTCATATGACCATATATTGCCTCTCTTCTCAAGTTCAGCCTTGTTTACAATGAGAGCTTGTGGAATAAATAACCTCAAATGAGGAAAACCTCATGGTTCAACTTCCATCCTCATTGGCCTAATCAAAATATCTAAACTTGTCCTTGAGGCTTTGCAAAGCCCAAGGCACAAAATATCCCATAAAATATCTAAAAAAATGCTAAAAATGGGAATTATATTGACTTTACATCATTTTCCAAGTGCAAAAATAGCTAAACGCACATTTGGAAAAAGCAGATTTTTGAGGTTCAAAAATTACAAAAATACTTCAAATTTATATCAGAAAAAGGTCCCTTGACTTCCTGGAAACATTTGGCAGCCTTCCTGGTGTCGAAACGAGGCTCATGATAGCTCGTTGGAAAGCGCTGAGTGTCTACTTTCCAGCGCAACTAAAAGCACTCCAATCCGATGCCCAGAAGTCCTCCAAATCTGCACTTGTGTTTAAAAAACCAGAAAAAGACAGTTTGCTGATAGACCGGGCAGAATGTGCAAAATGCGAGCCTTTTTCGTTGTTTTGAAGGGGAAAATGATCTCCAAATTCTCTGAAAATTGCTGAGGGCCTTCTCATGAAATTATGGCATCCGATGGTACCCTTCTCCTCCCTTGACGAATCCTCAAAATGAAATGGCGAATTTATGAGTTTTTGACCAAAAACCCAAAAATGCCAAAAAACCAAAAGTTGTCAAAATGGGCCCAAAATTGGTATGCATGACCCTCAAGGGTCCTTAGCAACATGCTCCAAAGCTGAAGCCAAAATATCAAGTGCTGATGTGCCTTTCTTCTGTTTCCGTGCCGGGCGCTTCCCCTTTGCTTCCTTCAGTTTTGCTTGAGTGGCCTTTAGCTTGCGCCGGGCAAACTGATTCAACTTTTGATAGTGCTGTGTCATATTCCTTTGCAGCCCTAGGTCTCTGTTTGCCTTTTCAAGCTTCATCTCCAAGTTTTTATTGGCTCTTTCTAGCCATGCCTCCTTATTTTCTTCAATTTCTTGCTCAAGTAGTGCAGTGAGGGGAAAGGCTTGAAGATGGGCCTGTTCTTCTTCCTTTTGCTTTTCCAGGGCTCTTTTAAGCCCTATGGTTCTAGGCCTCTTCCGCCTAGGCTGGTCTTCTTCTTCATCTTCATCAAAATCACCGATGAGCTCCTCTATCCTTACTTGTGCTTTAGCAGCCTCATTCTTGTATTTGATTGCTCGTGCCTCATGGACAGCCATATGGACACTCATTTGTTTATTTTGGATCTCCAAGAAATGATTGAAGGTCTTTGCCCGATGAAGGTCATTCTCCAATGCTTCAATTTGACCCTCTCGATGGATTAGAAGGTTTTCAAGAATGTGGGCTTCATTATCACTGTCATCACTTTGGATGGGAATGACAGCCAATGCACCTCCATGTTTTTTACTTTCTCCAATCTTGCCTTTCCCTTTGAAGGCCAATCTTGCACTCTTCCTTCTTGGCATACTAGTGAGAGACCTCCTTGGCGATTTTCTTTTGCTAGGGACAACTCTTGCCACTTTTGGAGTGGCAGCCTTAGGCCCTTTCTTTCTTGCTGTGCTAGGCTTTGTTCTTTTGGGAGAAGGAGACACAATGGCTTTACCTTTGTCAACTTCTTGAAACTGCTGCTCTTCCTTGAGGCTGCTGTGTGTCCTCTTTAAGTTGCTTCTGCCCCTTAATATTATGATGCTGATCTGCCTCAAATCCTTGTGGCCCTTGATCCTCAACCTTATGCTGATGTTGTACTTGGATTTCCTGTTTATTTTTTGGCCCAAGCAGCTACTCAAATTCCGGCTCAAACTGTTGTTCATGACTGTCAGTATCAAGTTGCTGCTCTCCCTGCTGTTCATTTTCACTGAGATGCTGTTATTCAACACTCTTTTCCTCTTGCTCTTGTTGCTGCCCTTCATCTTCAATTTGTTGCTCTTCACCTATCTCCTTTTGTTGTTCAAACTGTTGCTCTTGTTCACCAACATCAAGCTGCTGGTGTGTTTCCACCTCATGCTCACTGTGTGGCTCAAGCTGCTGTCCCTGATCATCAAAATCATGCTGCTGGTCTTCATCAGTTTCTTCATGCCTATCCTCTTCCTCTTCTATCTATTCATGTCCTTCTTCTTCATGTTGTCCTGACTGTTCTGTGGTGATCTTGAGCCTTCTTGGAGTAGGCCTCCTGGACAAAGGTACAGGGCGATGAATAGGCTAGGTGGGAGATATATGGACAGGAGGAACAGTAGAGAAAACTGGGTGGCTGATAAAAACATCCCATGGAACCTCTTTTTTCTCTAGCTGGTGTAGGATGATAATTTTGATCAGAGAATGATGGAAAAGGGAAGGTATTTGTAGAGATGGAGTCTTCTTCTGGACTGTGGATGCCATCTTCTCGATGCTCTTGTATAAAAAGTAAGGGAGATTTAGCTGCCTGGTTCTAGTGAAATGCATCAATAGTCGGACATGGTAGGCATAAACTCGAGCAAACCTCCCTTCACAAGTAAAATACTTCATTATGACTTTCATAAGAGGAGCATAGCTATCAAGAAGATAAGAAAAACGAAAAATTGCAGTGCAAGTATCTCTATGCTCAGGCTTGATGAAAGGCTTGTAATCTTCTAAGTCAAGATGGGTCTGTTTGAACCATTTCTCGCCATGATATGGAATCTTGGTGGCTTTGGACACTGATTTTGGAGAAAACTTGAAATCAAGGTCCGCTACCTGGAAATGCTTGTTCTGGAACCTTAGGGCGCATAAGTGTGTTAATGGCGAGAAACTTTTGACCTCCTGTATCTTCTGGCAGAAATCTAGACAACCTATTTCATGGAAGTTGAAGAGGATGGATGGATGAGCATTAACCTCCTCTGTAGAGATTGGCTCATATCTTTTATGCGAACCACTTCTGTTGTCCTGCCTGGGTGGCATTTTGACCTAGATTGTTCTTTTGAAGAACCAAACAGCCTCACTGTCTATAAACTGCCTTCTTGGAGGAAAACTGTGTCAATTCACTGTTTTGATAGAGAAACAATGTATTTGGATGATTTGCAAAATATTTCCTAACAATACAAAACCCCTTCTCTTTTAAACAATGGTCTTTTCACCTCTAATTTATCTCAGCCAGCAGATTTCTCAATAAGAAACAATATAGTGAAATGAAAACAGGCTGTTAGGCGAAATTGTTGTTTACAGTGTCAAAATTGCCTTGCTCTATGATGTTTGGAGTTTAAAACCTGTTTATATTTCTGATCATTGATAAACTCCTCAATCTTGAAAAACTTCCCCTTCCTAGTGTGCCAATCACTCAACAAACTTATATTTGATGCAATCAACCCTTAATGTGAGCATATAGTCAATGCCACAGTTTATGTGACCAGGTGACAGAGTTTTGAAAAATGCTTCAAACAAATTCAACAAAATCTGTAAGAGTTTTCCTTTTTCAAATAATCGAGGCCTCTTATCAATGTAACACCTTTGCCTTTGTAGAAAAACCTTTGCTCTATATGGATATCAACTTATCAAATAAGCTTGAAGAGAAAAAGACAGTAATGTAGAATACACAGTGAAAAACTATCTCTTTCTGTGGTTTATAGGGGTGACCTGCCTCTTTGATGCTTTGAAGATATAAGGTATCTTGTTCTTTGATATGTAAAGGTGAACACACACTGCTCTTAGTTTCAACACATCCCTTTTCCTTGTAGGAACTTTTATTAGTATGCCCACCACTCAAGCACAGCTTTGACCAATGGATATTTTCACAGCAAAAACCAGTTTACAGATATGGTGATGTAGCAAGTTAAACGAGGACAAGACCTCCCTTGATTTGACCTTAACCTTGATATGCAGCTCCACAAAATATATGATGATATGTAAACTGAGTCAACTCAACAATTCTGCTTTAACTCTTTCACTCCTTGCACTTATTTGAACCATATACCCTAAGTCAAAGTCATTATTTATAAGAAAGGTTAACAGGGCTTGTTTTGTTTCTATGATGTGGTAGAAGAGGCCTGTAGCTTTCAATTACAACTGCTCTAAAAAACAAACCCTGCTTTAATTTGAACACTGCCCTCTTCAACAAACACTGTTTTCTTTACCTCCCACTGTTCTTCATGCTAGTTTGATAGAAACAACATCTAACTGATTTCCTTTGTCACTAAGGTCTGACTGTTTGGAGAGTTATTTTATGAACATGCTCACTGCTGGTGAATTCGGGCTTTTCCAAACTTAGTTTTTAAATCAAAGCAACTTATCCCCTTTCAATACTATAGCTTAACACATCTTGTTTTCAACCAAGCTTTTTCTGCTCCAAACAATATCTAGAAAATGTGAACTTTGAAGGAGAGCAAGCCAAAATACCTCAAAAATCACGATGCAGATCTTTGCTTGTGGGTTGGAAGTGTTTTGAAGGCGGTTGGAGGTGTAACCACAATCTCGACATGTTTGAATGAGAAAACGTCGCGCACATAGGTTGTCGGGTGGCTCTGTCGGGTCGGCCGGGCGCCGTGTACAGGCGCGTCGCGCACACGTATAGGCGCGTCACGCGATAGTTGAGCGCCAGTGTAAAAATCCACCTGAGCACGTCGCGCAGTTATAACTGTGTCAAACTTCTTCAAACTGCTCTGAAAACTTCTGTGTTTGATCTTTGATGGCAGCACGGGGCTCTACTCAGGCTTGGGGGATTTTCAAACTAGAATGTAGTGGCTTTGACCCCCTTTTAAATAAAGAGAAAGCAACGGTCTCTTTGATATTTGATTTGGAGAGGGTTCTTTTCAAAAGTTTTGAAAAAGGTTTGTTTTTCTTTAAACAACAGTTGAACCTTCATTTTTCCACAACATAGCTCGATACCCTTGTTTTGAATATGTGTCACAGTGGGAATGAGCAGCTCTTTCATGAACCTGACCCTCTTTTGAAATGAAAAACAACCCCTTTGAGATCTTGAAACTTTGACTGCTTCTTCTTTTAAGGAATAAAAGGGTCCTCTTTTTCTGATAGCTGCGCTAGGGAGAGAAAACTGTTTTGAGCTATTATGAAGGATCTTGCAGATGTGTCTTTGAGGGCAACCACCCTTTCTGGAAAAAACTTAACTGTGGCTTCTATATTCCAGTCCCCTTTCCTGTCTTAGTGGTGATCATTTGCTGTCATTTTGATAAGCTCCTAGTTACCATTTCCTACTTCTGATACTTATGGGCATGGACCTACTCACTGTGGAAACTGAATGAGGTGGCAAGTGAGTTTGAGCTGTTCTCATGACTGTGAGTGCGCAACTTCAGTGGCATTCATTTTAGACTTTTCCCATCTTCTATTGATTAAGAAAGGCGCTTTTTCCAATCCACTTTCTCTGCTCAGACAATATTACCATGATGTCTCTGTCTACTTGAATAATAAAAAATTATGCTTGTTTCAAGCTTTCCAACACACTGATAGTATGTCAAAGCATCTCCTTTGCCTATTATGAACTTGTATGCCTGTCTATAATTCTTTTTCGGAGGAAGAAGGTAAACTGTCATCTTATTAACATTTCTGGCACTTTTCTATGAAAGAGGACATCCATGGAGGTTATTTCAAGCTATGTTTGATCATCCCTTGTTCAAGGAGGTGCATTCCTTTTACAGTATTTCATCTGCTCACAGTGTGCTGATATGATAACTCTGACTTTTTATAATGACAGTTTTGTACTTGTTTTGAAAACCTCTTCAAAATCTGAGAGTATGCCAAAATCCTTTTATACTTTATAAATCTATATACTAGCTGCAGTATCTCTTGGAAAACTAGGCTCAGATTTTCACTGTCAATTTTAGGATAAACCTGCTGCATCTGAAGGCTGCATTTGTCTTTGTGGTGGTGTGTAGCTTGCAACAACTGGACTTATACTGGCGCTTTGACTGATAGCAAGATGTCACCTGTCTGAGACTGTGTATTACTTGCCTGCCCTTTCTTTATGCTCATCCAGAAACCATGGATTGTATTTGACATTTTAACAGGAACAAAAGAACACACAAGGGTATTTTCACTGAAGTATTTTCTTGCTCCAGACTGATTTGAGCTATTCATATTAACACCCCTGTGCTTATAGTAAGTTCTGCAATCTTTGAAATCAATATTGGCCATCGCCCTCTGCTTGTGGATGAAGGAGGCACCTTAACCCTCTGCTTGTAGATGAAGGAGGTTCTTGGCCATGACACATTACTAATTTTTTTGATAGTGGTGTCTTTCTTCTACTGTGATTTTCATGCTGAATGGAAACTGCAAGGTCTTGATAAGTAACTCCTTACTCTGCATATATATCTCAGGCTCATGTTTGA
This sequence comes from Pinus albicaulis, assembly GCA_034641835.2. Classification (NCBI taxonomy): domain Eukaryota; kingdom Viridiplantae; phylum Streptophyta; class Pinopsida; order Pinales; family Pinaceae; genus Pinus; species Pinus albicaulis. The sequence goes on from JAXQQM020064919.1 coordinate 11,557, forward strand.
CATTGAGAAGCAGTTGTTCTTCTAAATGTGTATTCAAGAATCATCTCCTGAGATAAAGTTATATTTCCTGCCTTTGAAAATCCATAAAACACTGTAAAACACTTAATAATCAGCTTGATATTGTGGTCTATGTAGTGCTGAGACCTAGGGGTGTGTAAGTGGCGCGACTTAGGGCTGTAATCAATTTCATTTGCAGAGTGGGAGGTCTGTCATGAATGGTCTGTATCAGATGGAGGTTTTTGGCTTTTTGATGTTTGCCAAAGGTAAAATGCCTTAAAGCGCCACTTCCTAACTTAGGGGAGGCTTTTGAAACAGTCATTGGGTTTCCCTTTTAGAGCTGGTGGGCAGACAAGTAGGGCTGAAGCTAGATAGGATAGTGATAATGGGTTTTAACCTTGACATGGGCGGACTGAAAAGTAGGAAAGGTGAAAAAAGTTTTATGAGGGTTTTCTAGATGACAAATTGACATTTGGAGATCAGCTTCTAGAAAACTCAGCTATGGATCTAGTCATCACTAACAAGTGAAAAATACTGATGACTAACAGTGGCTCCATTTGGGGAGGGCAACTCCTCGTCAGGAGGTGTCCAGAATTCAGATTTTTGGCTTATGAAGACCAGTGCCTTACCCATTGGCGCAAAGTTTCATCTTTCTTTGATGTTATTTCTGAAAAGTGACAGCATGGTTAACATCAATGATATTTCTACCTACCCCACTATCTTTCCTAACATTTTTTCTTCTCTTTGGCGCATTTGAACTAGCAGCCTTTTGACAATGTATATTTTTCTTTTTGCAAAATGAACCTATCTATTTCTACTCTTATATCTGCCGGGAGTTCAGGTTAAACTGATGAACTCCTTCATTACTCTACCTATACTAGATCAACTGTCAAGATTAAGCAGTTTGACATGATTTTGTTCTCTAATCTAAAGCATGAAATTTAAAATGATCAAATCAGGATTAAACAGTCTGATTTGTCATGCATTTGCGGCATAAAAGACAAGCTGCACACAAATATTATTTTGCAACAAAAGGAAAACTAGATAAGCGGGGCTAAGATGTACAATGTATTTTTCATCCCTCGCTTCTCTCTTTGGTTCTGTTTTAGGCATGTGGAACCAGAATCTCTCCCTAATCTAAACTCTGTGATAAGTCAATCTTACACAATGTTGACTATCTTTTGCACTCACTAACTTATCAACAAATAAATTTAAACATGCTCAGCTATGATTAGGCTAGATAGTTGAACAAGACATTGAAGTACTAGTAGCGGCATTTAGACTTGCTCACTTTCCGAAGGACTATTTTTTGTAACATGGGGCCTTTGTTCTATCTTCACTCGCCCCCTTTTCTATCTTTTACTGTTTTTGACTTTTCTATTTTTCAATGTTTCAAACAATGGTATGTACAATGAATGAAAGTGTTTCAAACTCAGAAATCTTGGAAATGACGGAATTTAAGCATCTTATCCTCGTAAGGATCTCCTCTCACCCTTGGCCCACTCAACTCCTGAAAAGAGAAATTTGGAAAGTTTTCTCTCTCTAACATGACATAGGGATTCATGCAAGAATCTCTGAACATACCAGTATCTTCCCACTGTACCTCTTTGAATATTTGATTTCCACTCCTTTCCTTACTGTACATTTTCCTTAAGTAATGCATGTACTCTTGGTCATTCTTGAAATAGATAATGACATCATCAAGATATGCAAAAATGCAGAAATTTAAAAATGGGAACATGGCCTTCATGAAAAGATTTCTGATGTTGGGTGGTTTTGCAATTTTGATCTTGAAATTAGATCTACCTCCCGCAAACTGGAAAAAATCTTCAAGCTGTCTACTTTGCAAGGGAATCTTTTGAACATGACCTGAAACATCATCTTGCGAAAACACATGATTAAAAGCACTTTTAATTGGTATATCATGGTATTGGGTAGAAAAAACAGAATTTCTGTTATAGGGAAATGCAGTAGTATTTATAAAATTGAAACAGACTCTTTGACCAGCTATTTTATCCCTGATTATTTCAGTTTGGTTCAGATTGTTATGTTTTCTTTTGTCAAAGTTATTCTTTGAGGGAGAAGAAGTATCACAACATTTCTCTTTGTTTTTTCTATAGAAATTGGTATTCTGCATGAGATTTCTGATTTTAGCATTTCTAAGTTCTTCATGAAAAGACAGAATATGAGCCAATTTCAGTAGCTCAGGTATGCTGGGACTGCAACTATCATTCTTGCTCATAAGAATTTTATCAGGCATTTTTTCTAGATTTTGAGCTGCTGGGGCTATAGTCAAAGTTTCATTTGCAGTGGATGATCTATATGATGGTAAATATTTGAGATATGGTAGAAACAATAAACTCCCTTGCTCCTGGGTTCCGAACAGGTTTATGATGTGTAAGTCTTCTAAAGCCTTTACCCGAAAAAAATTTCCGCAGGTTACTGCTGGTGTTTGACTAGGGTTAGAGTAATTCGCTTGATAGTACATAAGGGTTTGCGCTTCTTGCTCTAATCCCACCTTAGAAGGGACATACTTACTTTCTTCATGACATAGCTGTTCATGATCATGGTAGTTTTGAGTGTCTAGTTCATCATAAAGGACCAGGGACAGCTGATGTGGTGGATCTAAGTTTATTTTAGTTTCTTCTGACTCTTCCTCCATGTTTTCATCAATATGCATAATGAAAGAGTTCAGGTCGGAACGCAAGGAATACATTTGAATGTTGTCTGGCCTATCTTGACTGCTAATCATGTATTTCATGTGTGATTCTCGGTAGAGTATTCTGGTCTGGCCGAACACAGGAATGGTGGCATATGACATGTCCAGTTGAATATTCCCTTGGAGTTTGGCTCCCCAAGATCTGGATAGAAGCATCCCGTACTTGGGAGGTATGTCTACCACTACTATATCCATGATTAGATGTTTCGCAGGTATTTGGGCCAGACTAAAACAAAGGTCTTTGATCAAACCCAGGCATTTGACTCTACTTGAATCAAATGAATACAATTCTTTGTATGGTCTTGTGATTTCCAGGCCTAGTCTTTCCATTACTACCTTCGGCATAAGATTATGCGAGGCGCCGGAGTCTAGCATGGCATTGTGGAGGATTTTGTCGTGGATGTTTAGGCTAATGTAAAATGGAAGAGTATTTCCTTCTTGGAATTTTCCCTCTATCTTCGGACCAAACAACACTTCAGGAGTGTCATCAGCCAGATTAACAGTGTTTGCATCATTCCCTAGATTTAGGACCTTTAGCACTTGGGATTTATAAGAGTTTTGGGCGATTAGTTTAGTAAGAGGTATGGTGATCTTGATCTTGGCGATTTCGCCTTCAAAGCTAAAAGGCAGCTGAAGTTTAGATATGTTTGTTTCAGCTTTTTCAGCCACGACCTTCTCTATGTTCTGAGTTTGTTGGCTTTGTTTCGGGATTTTGTTTGCCATAGTTGCTTCGGTAACTTTTGTGGAAGTACTCGGAGCAGCCGAGTTAGGACTAGTTTGGGTAACTTTAGCTTTGTTTTGGTCACTCTTCTCGACCTTGATTTTGTCATTGCTTAGTGCTTTCTTAAGGATGGTATCAGCGGTTTTAGTAGTATCTGAGTTACCTTTCTTGGAATTATCTTGGTTTCTTTTGCTTCTAAGGTCATATTGCCAGTGAGCTTCCATTATGGCATTTTGAAAATCTATGGCAGGGTCGTCGAGATCTTCATAGCTAGCCTCATCCTGATTAGGAGAAAAGAACGCTTGTTCTTCTTCTGTGAGGTACACCTCACTCTCATTATCAGACCCTATGAGGTTTAAATGATGTTCATCAAGAGGTTCTGTATCCCTGTCATCTTCTTCCACATAATTTTCATTAAATGGTGGCCTAATTTGTTGGTCATTTTCCCTTGGTCTGTTTTGGGGCTGTTCCCTCCTAAAGTTTTGGTTTCGGTTTCTATTTGGAGGGTTTGGCTGGTTGTCCCTAACAGGGGCATTTTCATTTATCTTTTCCCACATTTTGGCCATGGTTTTGACTAAGTCATCTATTCTAGGATCTAGGGAAAGCGATGAAGTGGAGACCTCATCTTTATATGTAACCTTTCTTTCTGATCTAGTCCTAGCCCTTTTTTCTGCTAAGTTGGCATCTGCTTTTATTGCTATTTGTTGCATTTCTTCTAAGGTAGGGGGATCTTTGTCTCTCAAATGATATGTCATGTCCAGATCGAAACCCTCGGGGAACTTTGCCAAGGCTAAACCAAGTGGGGGTTTGAAATGAGGTGGGAGGGAGTTATACACACTGTTGAACCTAGTGCAGTAAGCCTAGACACTTTCCCCATTTTCCCGTTTTAGGTTGTTATATTCTGACAGGATTTGAATAGGGTTTCTTCGGATTTCCCACCTATTTCTGAAGACTTGATGTATTTCTGGGATATTGTGGATGCTGTTTGGAGTCAAGCTTTTGAACCATGTTTTGGGTTCACCACCAAGACTTTGGGCGAATATTATCATTCTGACGGTCTCGTCTTGTACCTCCAGGTATTCATAAGAATCAGTCATCCTACTTATATGCTGTTGAGGTGTGGTGGTGTCTTCTCCGGTAAAGTGTGGGATTTTGTCTTGATATTTATTTGGGAGAGGAGCCAAGGGCGGTGGCAACACCAAAGGTGCGTACCAGGCTGTTGTGACGGGAGCTAATGGATGATGTACAAGATGAGGACTAGTAGGCTGAGATGAGGTGGTTTGAACAGGTGTGGCGGATGAACTTGGACTAGTGATCTGGTTTTGAGCAGATTTGGGATGGTAGGAGCCAAATTGATGGAGAAGCTGAGAGTCGGGGGGGGGTGGAAGGTGAAGCTTCTCTACTATGACTGTGTGATTGGTCTAGGGTTTCAAGATTGTCAAAGTTTATCTTACTATGATATCTGCTTCTGAAAAGAGTTTTTGATGACTCTAAGTCGAAAGGTGAATTTGGTAGGATGGTGAGATGTTCAGGTACTGATCTTGTTTTACGGATGGATCTACTAGTAGCTAGATGGTTAGTTTCGGAAGCTTGCCACAGAATCTTCTCTGGGTCATCTACTATGATAGGGGGATTTGGGTCTGGATGGGATCTGGTGTTGATTCTTTGTGAAGCCAGATTTTGGATCTAGAGTTTAGAGAGAATGGTATTGGTGAATGTTTTGGATGAGTGATCTCTCTAAAGTTCTACTAATGTGAAGGATGGTCAAAATAAAAGGGATGGACTAGTGGAGTCGCCAGGTGGAACTTGGTTGTTTTGTGAAGATAGCTATGGTCCACCACTGGTAACTAATCTGGAAATATTTTTTAGATTTTCTGAATTTATGTGCAGCCTATGGTCTGTTAAAGTATCCTAGACTTGTTTCAACACTTTGCTAGGGTGATGAGAACAAAAAGAGTTTACTCTAAATGGGTCTATGGGCTGCTTGTTTGTTTAAGTATCTAAAGGACCAAAGAGTCTATAAGAGTTAGCTAGACTATCATGTACTCAATGTCCCACCATCTCCCGCTATGTTAGTGAGCGATGGGATAGGTCTATCGGATAGTAACCTAGAGTTCGGTAAAATAGTAGGGCCTACTAGAGGTTAGTGGAGTCGCCAGGTGGAAATTGGTTGTTTTCGAGATATGTGTGTATGGTTCACCACCAATATTGACAGAAAAACCAATCTAAGGGAGTGTTTTGGGGTTTTTTGAGTTTTATGTGCAGCCTAGGATGTAAGAGTGTTATAAACCTGATTCATCACTTTGCTAAGATGGTGAAACAGAGATTTTACACTAAATGATTCTAAAGGCTGATGGTTTAATTTAAAAGTTGAAGGAATAAGGAGTCTATAAAATTTTGCTAGACTGTCATGTACTCAATATGTCCCACCGTGATCGCCATTATGTTAGGGTCCCGTGATTTGGCCAATTGGTGAGCCAAATGACGATGTAACATCAAACCAAGCTTTGGAGCTCAAGGACCTAGCCTTCCTGGACTCAGAGAGGGCTCTCTCTATATGCGTAAGGGATATCTATATGTTTGTTTATTGTATTCTGATTTTAGGCTAGTTATGAAGTAAGTTTTTTATTTTTGTTTTTGAAGTTGTGAGGGATGAAACTGATCAAAGATATAAAATAGATAACAAGATGTAGATTAACTGGGCTATGGGGTCAAAAGGTCAAGAAAGCTATTAGATGACGATACAAGGCTGTTGAAGGGCCGATTTGATTCAAGGTAGAAAGGATCTTAGGGAAAAATGGAGTAAATGGACATCAAGTTTGTGAACAACAAAGAGTTTCAAGCATCATTGGTTCTATAGATAACATAAACATGGTAAAGAAAACCCTTAATCATGCAAAATATAACTATAAACTAATCAACACATAGAAACAAACATTCAAGCCATGCATAGAAGTATAAGACCCTCTAACTTTGGGAAATGGCTATCAGACTTTGGGGGAAAACACATAAGACAGACTAACACCTCAAAATACTATGCCGGAATGCCTAAACATAGTCTTTAAGTTATTGGGCACTTTGACAAACAAGCTTTCATAGTTTTAGGCAAAGGGCTAGATCAGGACTAGGCCTCCTTGGTTCAAACAAAATGATAATCTTAATCAGTCAAAGAGATAGTTTCATGGCTGGAACTATGGACAGTCATAGGTAAGCAGGGCACACCATACATCCTACTCAACATGCATAGAACTATTAATGAAACTAGCAACAATATCCTCAAGTTATTAAAGAGCAGTTAAGAATTCTTTAATGCAACTAAGGAAGAAGAAAACATGAAGGCTATGAAGATTCAGGAATTTTGAGGTGCCTCCATGGGCATATCTCAAATTTAATCTCTACTAATCTATAGCAAGCAAGAAACATGTATCATGAATGAAAACTAAAAGACAACAACAAAGCAAGAGACATTATACCATTCTACCATGTCATGGAATCCATCAACAATCCTTCATCATCCATCCAAGAACATTCAAGAGGAAATCCAAAAGCATAACACAAGTATTTTCTCCAAAGCTCATAAGACCAATATATTGCTTCTCTTCTCAAGTTCAGCCTCTTTTACAAATGAAATCTTGTGGAATAAATAGGCTAAAGTGAGGAAAACCTCATGGTTCAACTTCCATCCTCATTGGCCTAATCAAAATATCTAAACTTGTCCTTGAGGCTTTGCAAAGCCCAAGGCACAAAAATATCTCATAAAATATCTAAAAATTGCTAAAAAAAGGGAATTTAATTGACTTTGCAACATTTTCCAAGTGCAAAAATAGCTAAACGCACATTTGGAAAAAGCAGATTTTTGAGGTTCAAAAATTACAAAAATACTTCAAATTTATATCAGAAAACGGTCCCCTGACTTGCTGGAAACATTTGGCAGCCTTCCCGGTGTCGAAACGAGGCTCATGATAGCTCGTTGGAAATTTCTGCGTGTCTACTTTCTGGCACAACTGAAATCATCTCAATCTGATGCCTGGAAGTCCTCCAAATCTGTACCTGTGTGTAAAAAGCCAGAAAATTACAGTCTGCTGATAGACCGGGCAGAACGTGCAAAATGCGAGCCTTTTTCGCCTTTTTGAGGGGGAAAATGATCTCCAAATTCTCTGAAAATCGCTGAGGGCCTGCTCATGAAATTATGGCATCCGATGGTACCATTCTCCTCCCTTGACGAATCCTCAAAATGAAATGGCGAATTTATGAGTTTTTGACCAAAAACCCAAAAATGCCAAAAAACAAAAAGTTGTCAAAGTGAGCCCAAAATTGGTATGCATGACCCACAAGGGTCCTTAGCAACATATTCCGAAGCTGAAGCCAAAATATCAAGTGCTGATGTGCCTTTCTTCTCTTTCCGTGCCGGGCGCTTCTCCTTTGCTTCCTTCAGTTTTGCTTGAGTGGCCTTTAGCTTGCGCCGGGCAAACTGATTCAACTTTTGATAGTGCTGTGTCATCTTCCTTTGTAGCCCCAGGTCTCTTTTTTCCTTTTCAAGCTTCATCTCCAAGTGCTTATTGGCTCTTTCTAGCCATGCCTCCTTATTTTCTTCAATTTCTTGCTCAAGTAGTGCAGTGAGGGGAAAGACTTGAAGATGGGCTTGTTCTTCTTCCCTTTGCTTTTCCAGGGCTCTTTAAGCCCTATAGTTCTAGGCTTCTTCCACCTAGGCTGGTCCTCTTCTTCGTCTTCATCAAACTCACTGATAAGCTCCTCTATCCTTATGTGTGCTTTAGCTACCTCATTTTTGTATTTGATAGCTTGTGCCTTATGGACAGCCAAATGGACATTCATTTGTTTATTTTGGATCTCCAAAAAGTGATTGAAGGTCTTTGCCCGATGAAGGTCATTCTCCAATGCTTCAATTTGACCCTCTCAATGGATTATAAGGTTTTCAAGGATGCGGGCTTCATTATCGCTGTCATCACTTTGGATTGGAATGACAGCTAATGCACCTCCATGTTTTTGACTTTCTCCAATCTTGCCTTTCCCTTTGAAAACCAATCTCGCACTCTTCCTTCTTGGCATACTAGTGAGAGATCTCTTGGGTGATTTTCTGTTGCTAGGGACAACCCTTGTCACTTTTGGAGTGGCAGCCTTAGGCCCTTTCTTTCTTGCTGTGATGAGTTTTGTTCTTTTGGCAGAAGGGGATACAATGGCTTTTCCTTTGTAAATTTCTTGAAACTGCTGCTCTCCTTGAGGCTGTTGTGTGTCTTCTTTAAGTTGCTTCTGCCCCTCAATATCATGAGGCTGATCTGCCTCAAATCCTTGTTTCCCTTGATCATCAACTTTATGTTGCTGTTGTGCTTGGATTTCCTGCTCATTTTGTGGCTCAAGCAGTTGCTCAAATTCCTGCTCAAAATGTTGTTCATGATCTTCAACATTAGGCTGATGCTCTTCCTCTTGTCCCTGTTGTTCACTTTCACTGAGATGCTACTGTTCAACACCTTTTTCTTCTTGCTCCTGCTATTGCCCTTCATCTGCAATTTGCTGCTCTTCACCCATCTCTTCCTGCTGCTCAGACTGCTGCCCCTGTTTATCAACATCAGGATGTTGGTCTGTTTCTACCTCATGCTCACTGTGTGGCTCAAGCTGTTGTCCATGACCATCAAAATCATGCTGCTGGTTTTCATCATTTTCTTCCTGCTCACCCTCTTCCTCTTCTACCTGTTCATGTCTTTCTTCTTCATGTTGTCCTGATTGTTCTGTAGGAAACTTGAGCCTTCTAGGAGTAGGCCTGCTGGACAAAGGTACAGGGCGATGAACAGGCTGGGTGGGAGATATACGGACAGGAGGAACAGTAGAGAAATCTGGGTGGCTGATAAAAACATCCCATGGAACCTCCTTTTTCTCTAGCTGGTGTAGGATGATAATTTTGATCAGAGAATGATGGAAAAGGGAAGGTATTTGCAGAGGTGGGGCCCTCTTCTGGACTGTGGATGTCATCTTCTCGAGGCTTTTGTATAAAAAGTAAGGGAGATTTAGCTGCCTGGTTCTAGTGAAATGCATCAATAGTCGGACATGGTAGGCATAAACTCGAGCAAACCTCCCTTCACAAGTAAAATACTTCATTATGACTTTCATAAGAGGAGCATAGCTGTCAAGAAGATAAGAAAAGGGAAAAATAGCAGTGCAAGTGTCTCTATGCTCAGGCTTGATGAAAGGCTTGTAATCTTCTAAGTCAAGATGGGTCTGTTTGAACCATTTCTCGCCATGATATGGAATCTTGGTGGCTTTGGACACTGATTTTGGAGAAAACTTGAAATCAAGGTCCGCTACCTGGAAATGCTTGTTCTAGAACCTTAGGGCACATAGGTGTGTTAATGGCGAGAAACTTTTGACCTCCTATATCTTCTGGCAGAAATCTAGACAACCTACTTCATGGAAGTTGAAGAGGATGGATGGATGAGCATTAACCTCCTCTGTAGAGATTGGCTCATATCTTTTATGCGAACCACTTCTGTTGTCCTGCCTGGGCGACATTTTGACCTAGATTGTTCTTTTGAAGAACCAAACAGCCTCACTATCTATAAACTGCCTTCTTGGAGCCAAACTGTGTCAATTCACTGTTTTGATAGAGAAACAATGTATTTGGATAATTTGCAAAATATTTCCTAACAATACAAAACCCCTTCTCTTTTAAACAGTGGTATTTTCACCTCTAATTTATCTCAGCCAGCAGATTTCTCAATAAGAAACAATATAGTGAAATGAAAACAGGCTGTTAGGTGAAATTGTTGTTTACAGTGTCAAAATTGCCTTGATCTATGATGTTTGGAGTTTAAAACCTGTTTATATTTCTGATCATTGATAAACTCCTCAATCTTCACAAACTTCCCCTTCCTAGTGTGCCAATCACTCAACAAACTTATATCTGATGCAATCAACCCTTAATGTGAGCATATAGTCAATGCCACAGTTTATGTGACCAGGTGACAGAGTTTTGAAAAATGCTTCAAACAAATTCAACAAAATCTGTAAGATTTTTCCTTTTTCAAATAATCGAGGCCTCTTATCAATGTAACACCTTTGCCTTTGTAGAAAAACCTTTGCTCTATATGGATATCAACTTATCAAATAAGCTCGAAGAGAAAAAGACAGTAATGTAGAATACACAATGAAAAACTGTCTCTTTCTGTGGTTTATAGGGGTGACCTGCCTCTTTGATGCTTTGAAGATATAAGTTATCTTGTTCTTTGATATGTAAAGGTGAACACACATTGCTCTTAGTTTCAACACATCCCTTTTCCTTGTAGGCACTTTTATTAGTATGCCCACCACTCAAGCACAACTTTGACCAATGGATATTTTCACAGCAAAAACCAGTTTACATATATGGTGATGTAGCAAGTTAAACGAGGACAAGACCTCCCTTGATTTGACCTTAACCCTGATATGCAGCTCCACAAAATATATGATGATATGTAAACTGAGTCAACTCAACAATTCTGCTTTAACTCTTTCATTCCTTGCACTTATTTGAACCATATACCCTAAGTCAAAGTCATTATTTATAAGAAAGGTTAACAGGGATTGTTTTGTTTCTATGATGTGGTAGAAGAGGCCTGTAGCTTTCAATTAAAACTGCTCTAAAAAAAAAACCCTGCTTTAATTTGAACACTGCCCTCTTCAACAAACACTGTTTTCTTTACCTCCCACTGTTCTTCATGCTAGTTTGATAGAAACAACATCTAACTGATTTCCTTTGTCACTAAGGTCTGACTGTTTGGAGAATTATTTTATGAACATGCTCACTGCTGGTGAATTCGGGCTTTTCCAAACTTAGTTTTTAAATCAAAGCAACTTATCCCCTTTCAATACTATAGCTTAACACATCTTGTTCAACCAAGCTTTTACTGCTCCAAACAATATCTAGAAAATATGAACTTTGAAGGAGAAGCAGCCAAAAATACCTCAAAAATGATGCAAGTCTTTTCTTGTGGGTTAGGAAGTGTTTTGAAGGCGGTTGGAGGTGTAACCACAAGCGCGACGCGTTTGAATGAAAACGACGTCGCGCCGCAAGTTGTTCGGGTGGCTGCGTCGGGTCGGCGGCGCCGTGTCGACGCGTGCGTACACGTGCGGGCGCGTCGCGCGACGATTTGACGCCGATTAATAAAAATCCACTGAGCGCGTCGCGCGATTATAAGCATGTCAACTTCTTCCAGCAGCAAAGCTTTCTAGAGTTGATCTTTGATGGCAGCAAGGGGCTCTGCTCAGGCTTGGGGGATTTTCAAAATAGAATGTAGCGGCTTTGACCCCCTTTTAAAATAAGAAAAAGCAACGATCTCTTTGATATTTGATTTGGAGAGGGTTCTTTTCAAAAGTTTTGAAAAAGGTTTGTTTTTTTTTTTTTTTTTAAACAACAGTTGAACCTTCATTTTTCCACAACATAGCTCGATACCCTTGGTTTGAATATGTGTCACAGTGGGAATGAG
>JAXQQM020083392.1:0-202241 GCA_034641835.2 Pinus albicaulis
TCTATTATGCACACTGCTCATCTTAGAGTTGCGAAAAGAGGGAGAATTCTTGATTTATTCCAACTTTGTAAATGAAAAAAATTTCCTACTCATTTCTTGGACTCTCCACCACTAGTTGAAGAAGTATATATGCCCTGAATCAAAGATGATATCTTAACAAAAGTTAACGACACTTGAACATAGTTGCCATGGATTTCACGGAAAAAAGATGGAGAGAATCTTTGAGTATTAGGAAATTTTTTATCATAATACACTTAATATATATTTAGTAGGGCTTCAATTGTTTCCATTTACTGGAAAATCTCACCCAAAAATTCAACCATTGAAGAATCAATCCTATCCTAAATCACACCTACCTTCTCATTTTTAAGATCTTCATGGGCTTTCACGTATGACCCTTAAAGTCAATTCCCTTTAGCCCTTGAATGGTGGAATAGAAGGTGTTACAATAGGAGGTAAAATACATTCCCCTTTACCTTTGTCAAGACCTTTACAGACACCTACAATCTATACCCCTCCATTGACTCAAAATGATTTTTTTTTTCACTTCTTTTACAAACCCTCCCTTTAAGGGCATCCTCGTTGGAAGAGCTTGTGGTTGAAATATTATGACAATAAAATGGGGCACACCATATCTTTACATGGTTTCAAGGGAGGGGCATTGGAAAAAAATATCTTATCCTCTATAGCTCTTAAGACCTTCTCAACACATAATTGAAACAACAAAGTGATAACTGGACCCAAAGATAGATCTCAACGTTCAAGGCCAAACTCAAATAGAAAGAATCACACCATGGATTAAGCATAGACATTGGGTTTCGGTAGAATAAAGGACCTCATTCCAAGACCATGAACTTTTTTTTAGCATTCTCAAATGGAAGGTTTTAACCCACATTAAAAATGGGATATTTTCACCTTAGCCTTCGAAACCTTTTCCAAAGACGAATCTATCGAATTGACTATCTTGGATATGTTAGGTCTTGGATTTCTAGAGTACCCAATCAATGATTTTGAGGCCAAATCCCTAGATCCAACTAAAATTTAGTCCCATTGAAGAGGTAACTTCAAAAATCATGTCAATAAGAGACATTTTTCCTTCCTTTTGATATATTTACAAAAAACTTCAATGCCTCTCCTTTATTATCTTCCTCTTCCATTCCCCAACAAAAAATATTTAATATTATATCATAAACACTCTATATAGGTAAGAATTGGAATCATTTCCCTCAACTCATGGGGTACCTTTACACCTCAACCCATGCAAGTGGACCTAAGTCCATGGTACAACCCATCACACTCTAAGATGGTTCTAACTGTCTCCTCAAAACTAGTTCATAACACACCTTACAATGTGAAATGGTTGAGCCATCTTAAACTTCTGAGCTTTTTGTCTTCATGGAACACATTCTAGCTAGCATTAATCAAACATAATGCATGAAAACCACAAATGCACACCAAAAGTCCAATATACCCATAAGATGTGGCCCACACCCAAGTGCTTAAACTACACCTCCATAAAAGGCACCTTCATCTTTGGATGTCCAAAACCAGTAATATTCTAATCCAATATGGCCTATTTGTTATATTTGTGTAATTCACTCCTTATCAAATCCTTGCACCTCCTTAACACTCCATAATAAATTTACTCCAATGGTCACCTTCCAAGTTCCAATACCTTCATTTGCAACATGAAAATTCCACCTATATATGTTGCAACAACCTTGAGAACCTCTTTAGTGGGTTTCACATATATTTCACATTTCTTCTTCGTCTTGCAAAGTGGTAGTGTACGAGAGGGTATTAACTTCGATCAAGGAATTTTCACTTAGTATCACTGCCAAATTTCCTTTCTGCAATTTGATAAATGTCTTAAGTTAGCTTCACAACTTCTCATGGTCCATAACTTGCTTTTCTACACCTCTAAGTGCGACCACAACCCCCCAACCCCTATAACTATTCCACCTCTTCAACCCTTGTTAGAGTCTTCTTAGACGTGCACCCATGCCTCAAGTAGAACATAATACTAGTAGAACATAATACTAGCATCCCAAATGTGCATGCTCATTCCATGCTTTAATTCCTCGCTGAAACCACATAATCACACTACTTAAAATGAAATGTTCACATCTTAAGGAAAAACACCTACTTTTCTTATGACAACCTAAACTATGTGAGTGACTTGGAAAGGACTCCGTTTTATCAAGATAAAAACATAGGGTATTACAAGCTCATTGACACAACAATTTGAATATATTTAACCTAAGGTACATACCTTACTCCTTACAAATTTTTCATATGACTTTTAAGAAACTAACACTTGTTTTTAATTATTAAATCAACTTACTATATACTCTCTTTTGTATTCACCCACCTAATATACAAGAACACTTAAATATTTTCACTACAAAATTAGGGGAATTTTGAGGTCTAAAATGGGCCTCCTAAGGAAATTATAAAATAATAGTGGAAATAATAATATAAGATTTGATTACATCAAAAAATTTTAGAGGGAAAAAACAAAAAAACTATTTTTTCAACTCATATTTTCAACTTATCTCCCAAAGTTTTTACTCAAATTTCAAGCGGGAGTACTCGTTGGATGAAAAAATTAATTCTGCATCTAAGTATTACCCATGTTTCATACTTTCAATGGGTCCTGCTACACGAAAAATGAGAAATACATGAAAACGTGATTGTAATCACGCTTTTTTTTTTATGTATTTCTCATTTTTTCGTGTAGCAGGGTCTATTGAAAGTATGCAACCTGGGTACTCCTTGGATGAGGAATTAAATTTTACATCCAACGAGTACTCCCACTTGAAATTTGAGTAAAAACTTTGGGAGATAACTTGAAAATACGAGTTGAAAAAGTACTTTTATTATTTTATTATTTTTTAATCTTTTTACCCTTTTACTTAAAAAATGGTGAATCATCCCCCATGGTTCACATCATCATCTTGAATCCTATTGGTTCTTATAAATTTTATTTTTGTTGTACATTTTTCCTAGGAGGCCCATTTTAGACCTCAAAAGCAAGTTAAGAACACGTTTCCTTTTTACAACTAAGTTAAGAGCATGTGTTTCCTTGTGATAGGTTATTCCAAAAGTAAAATATGTCTAACTATATAAATTTTAATAACAAAATCTTTACATAAATAATATTAGAATTATATTATTATTATTATTATGAGAAATACGCCAAATATACAAAAAATGCTTTCGAACACAACAAAAAAAAACTGCAAGAGGGGGTTAGTTTCTCAAATACAACTAAAAACATATTATCAAAGTGAAAGTAAAATAATGTATAATGTATTTTAGTGAAAAAAAAAATAATGTGTTAATAAAATAAAATAATGTATTTATGCTTTTTAGGGGGGGAATTTTAGCATATTTGAAAAAATTAAAGGTTAATTTTTCTTTACAAAATCCATCCCAACCGCAATCTTCGTTTAAGTTATAGAATAGGGAGTCTTCGTTTAAGTTATAGAACAGGGAGTATTTTTTCAATTTTCACAGGGCGAGAGCAAAAAAGAGATTGAAGGGAGTTTTGAATTCGGGTTTTAATAGTGGCAAACCCAATGTCAAACCCCACCACCGGATCTTCAGTCCATTGACAACGCCAAGGGATGTTCCATTTTTGGCTTCACTGCATTTATCCCATTTTAAGAGTTCCACATAGAGAGGATTACATAGAGCTCAAGCCTCTTGTTCAAAATCCACTTTTTTTTCAATCCACACCTGTATGTTTAGGCTTTAATCTTTGTGTTGCATTTTGTTACTGTTTACAGAGCAACATTGTAATTTGATGAGTTTGAGAGGCCATTTATTATAATAAAGGAGAAATAGCAGAAAAACTGAATGAGAGACTTAGATGCTCAGAAGGCTAGCATTGTGGCTTCCAGGGCCATTGTGAGAATCCTCTGCACCTCACTCAACCCTAAGGGAATATGAAATATGCTCCAGATCCCAGACGGTGATGTCACCATTAGTAAGCTCCTGCTCCATTTATTCATTCTCTATTTTTGGATCAGTGAAACTCGTTAAATTACATTCTCTATTTTTGGATCAGTGAAATCCCTTAAATTATGAAAATAAGTAGAATTTAATTTAAAAACCGTATGAGTTATAATTTTAAATTACTTAAATTTTTTTTAGAGGTTCAACATGGAGTGAAATAAAAAAATACTCTGTTATCTTCTCATACATTGCAAGGCCCGTAAAGTTCCTACAGAAAAAAAAAAAAATCAATTTCGATAGGTAAAGGCTATTGTAAGATATTGTCGCAGTCCATGATATTATTTACATGCTCATCTCTGGGAATCTGTCTAATGGACGACGAAATTTTTTTTATCATTAGAAAAAATTTTGTGGTAATAACCTCTAAGGAACCTTCCAGATGAGCAATGCAATGGAACTATGTCGAAAGCTAAAAAATTCGCTTTCATGTACAACTTGCTCCCATTAAATCCTAAAATATCTCAACCAATATAGTAGATTTTCTTCTTCTTCTCTAACTCCTCAGTCACTTGTCCTTTCTTGAACTAAGACCAATGTCCACAATCCATAGATAGATATCTAAAGTCCTCCTTTATAAGGCATCTTTGACGATCACCAGCTCCATCCTCCCTAAATGTTGATTCAAGCATTTCTCGCCTCAATTACTGGAGTGCTAAAATACGATATTTCACAGTATCTTTAGTTGTAAATCAGGAAACCATTACAGGACGCATTTATACAATTTGATGTGATCTCTCAATAGGTTGGTGTTCAGTTTTTGGATTCCACCAAAGATCAAGCATAAGAACATAACATGCAGCAACCATGTTGAGACCAAGAATTGCAACTTTCAGGGACATTATCATAACAGTTACCTCAGGGAGTGTCTTTAAATCAATAACAACTTTATCCATTTCTATTAAAGACATCGTTTCATCTAGCCTTCTATATTTTATGCATGATTTTTTTAGTGGAACCTCAAGCAAATCCAACATACTCGTCCACTGGGAGAAAACTATGGCTTTCTCCGATGTCTCTATAATCTACTTCTTTAGACTTGGATTTGCATGTTGACGACTATTAGACATTTCAACTAAATATTTATTGATATTATTGAAATAACTGTTGATAGAGGAATTTTTACGTAACTTTGGGAGGGCTTGGAGATTTTTTATCGCAACTTTGATATTTGAAGAATGAAAGTATGGATTATCATATTTCAAATCCAGTTCATAGAACCCTTCTAAATTTGCAGAGATCTCATCATTGACAATATCATCAGAAGTGAAATTATTTAAGGCAGTTAGAGAAAACACAAAATCATCCTTCAGATACCTTTTGTAGCCTTGAGTAGGGAAAATTCTATCGTCTGACTGAGTAAGGTGATATAATATGAAATGATTGCAAAATACATGACCATATATGGTGACAATTAATTCTTCATGGGCATCATTATAAAGGCCACAAAGAGCCAATGAAACTTCCAAACGATTTATCAAATCAATCTGTTTTAACCTGTGTAGCTTCCTTACTGCTTCTGCAGAAGATATCCAAGTGGAAATAGATAAGTAACTTTTAACAAAAGAGGATGATAACATGCTTTAAAAAGTGTTAATTTTAGGTTAACATGTTCTTTGCTTAGGGAAATTACTTCAATGTTCCATATTAGCTCATTTTTCAATCCATTTCACTTTCATTACCAATCGCATAAAACATTATCACATTGACATTAAATGAAAAAAGAACATTTGACAGTAACTAAAAAAAGAACATAAATGATAAATAAAGGGGACAAGTCAATATAAGAGAACACAAGAATTTGGCTCAAGCCAAGGAAAAACCCCAAGATGGGCAAAACCCTTGATCAAGTCTTCTTATTATCAAATATCAAATGTTCAACAGAAAGAGAGAATAAAATAATTCAAAGCTAATTTTAGATTCCTATATGATTTCCCTTATACAAATAGAAGGTCCAATAAAAAATGCATTTTTGGCACTCTGTCAGAAATAGACAAATGTGCCCTCTTGAGTCGGTGACAAACTACTGTAGAAGTTTAGTTTGGTTAGGGATGCTTACAGATCACTCCTGACCCACCTAACTGCAGCAAAATTACTCCTCTTAACTGCAACTCTCCTTGACATACAAGATCCTGCCCTTGGATGGCCCTTAGGGCTGGTCTGTACCCAAATTAGGCCTCTCGACCCACATGTCTAGGAAAGTACATACCTGCGGCCTTTCCTGAAGCAATAGTTCAGTAGTGTGGCCTCACAAGGAGAGAATTTCTTCCTTAAATTGACCACAAACCAACCGAGAACAAATACACAAACTTGGCCTACCTTTCTGCTCCTAAATTTAGACCTGCAAGAAAAAATTTATGCATATAAACTACCGAAAATTTTCTCAAGGCCCGTGGCTTTCCATTTGAAGTATCTCGGCCCTGTTGCAAAGGTAAAATGCAAAATTTCATCCTCCTCCCAGAGCTCGGCCACCTCAGACATATATTTGCTATAAAATGAAGCCCCTGGATGTGAAAAACAAGGTCAAAGGAAACCTCTATCTATATAGGATGGAGAGGGGTTAAACTTGTATAATTAACCCCAAGCCGACCTTGCACATGAGTGGGCATGCGTTCAAAAATATATTTTTCCTTGTCCAAATTTACTGATCTTTAGGTCGATTTTGGTCCTCTCGAAAAGAGGAATTTAATGCAATAATTATCTCTATCAAATGAGTTGTCCAAAGTGGATTTTTTCCCTAGTTTCCAATTTTAACACTCACTCTCAACTAGAGAGAATTCCACCTGCCAATTCGTCCATCATCATGTACCATCTTTGCATCTCGTCTCAACTCTGCTGAACACTCGTATGGATAATGAAGAAGAATTGATCGAGAGTGATTCACAAGACCTTACCACTCTCCACTGAAAAAATCTAGTTTGCATAACTAGGGGTAGAACCCCAATCAGAATTGATCTCAGATCAAGTTGTTGAACACCATGCATCCTAGACATAGGGAGTACGATAGTACACATCGCACGATCCACCCATTTATATTGCTATGGTCCCTATCCTATTTTCCCATCTCATTAGACAGATGAGAGGTACTTCCCATGAGTCCCGGACTACATGGGTAGGATGTATTCCGGGGCATCTACAAGAGAAGGTTAACCACTCATCCAACCCATATGCCATAGGAGAAGGTGAACCACTCATCCTATACATATCTCATCAATCATAGGGTAAAGCGAACTAATCACCCTACACACATGTCAACCACCATAGGGTAAGGTGAACCACTCACCCTACACACATGTCAACCACCATAGAGGAAGGTGAACCACTCACCCTATGTGTCATAAATCATCATGGGGTATCACAGGGGAAGGTGAACCACTCACCCTATGATCGCCAATAGCATCAAGAAGTACCTAGGCCCCCAGGAGCTCCCAGAGCACAATGTTCAATTGGGACCCTCATAGTAGGGTCTTTCCACGACTCCTAGCCTCTCTTTGAGGGAATATAAACTTGGTCTCACCAAGAGGCTTTGTGAGGTTGTCGGTAACTTGCAGATCCATCCTAAAATGATGGAGCTTGATTGCTCTCTGCTGTACTGTATCCCAAATAAAGTGGTATATGATGCCAATATGTTTGGAATGGTCGTGGAACATGGGATTCTATGAATCCCACACTGTAGTATACAACAGTGGTTTCTAGCACGTGCTCAAATGGCTCACTGAAGAGATTCCTCAACCAAATGGATTCATAATAAGCCTTGCTTGCTACATTATACATTCAGCCTTAACAGTGCTCCCAGAGTAACAAGATACAATCTTTGATTCATCCATGATATAAAGGTGGATCCAATGAGATAAAATACCTAGATGTGATCTTTCTATTAATCACACTACTAGCTCAGCCAACATCAGAAAATCCATGGAATCTTAAATTCTCGGCAGTGTACTTAAGACCATAGTTAATTGTATCATAGGGATATCTTAATGAGCAACTATCCAATATATGAGGCTTAACCATAGATTGTATTAGAGTCTTTGTAGCATGGCATATGTCTCATCAAGTGTTTATCAAGAACATCAGGGCCCTCACAAATTTTCTATGCCCGAATCAAAAACTTCTCCATTTTATCATACATTTAAGCTTAGGAAGTAGTGCATCAAGGCTAGGTATTTCATCTTGAATTTAAAAATCAACTCCCTCTTACATTGATAAATGAGAGGATCACAAACATCATCAATAACTGCCTGCAGAAAAAAAATCATAGTTTGACCATAAATCCCTCTAAATATCGGGAAAGTAACCTCTCCCAAAACATAACCATCGAACTATCTGCAACCTGTTGCCTTTCTTGTCGTTATTCCCTTGGTTCATGAGCCAAATTCATCCATTTAATTAATTGAATCATAATCATATAGTTTCCATGCAACTTTGGAGATGTAACTAATCATCAAAGTTAAACATCAAGATATTTTGCGAAGGATTCTATAGCTCCCTCTGAAGTCTTACTTTAGTTGTTCATCAAGCCTTCATCAATATGCCCCTCTTTGTTAAATGAGACTTTATCATACTGCAATTGTATCAGTAAATACAAATCAAAGAGAAAATTATCACAATGGTCCTTCTTCAACCAGGGTGAAGAAATCCTCCCATGAGCTCATTCAATCAACCATTTGCATCATGAAATTTACCAATCCATTTTACGAAGGTTCTTCTCATGTAGATATCTATATCCATACACCTATTCCTCATAAAGTCTAGGATTTACAAGAGTGCCCGATGATCCAACCAAAATCAGGGTCCTCTCTATTTCATCCTTCAATGCTCTCTCCATGAGGTACCACTGTCCTTCATGATTATAGGTTATGCTGTAAGGGCTTGTTTCAAGATGCCATGTATTAGTTCTCAAAAAGAGGAAACTCCAAAAGTTGCTCATATCGCAACTTTTATCATCATATTCTTTCTTGGCTTATGAACTTTTGACTACTTCAAGACTTCCTTCTGATTAGTCTCCAAACAGGGATATCATAGATCTATCCTAATTCTAGTAGGACCTACTAATGTAGTCTGTTGCAATCTAATTATGCCAGGTGTTATCACACTCAAAATTTTTCAAGGTGGCTTAATTAGGGTCTTCCTAGTTTTTTGTGTTATGTCAATTTAGATCATGAATTTGATAAAGGTGGGTGGAAATAATTTCTATCCTAAGGCAAAAAATCATCATAAACCATGTCTTGTCAGTCAATTATCATTTCATATAATTTCAAATTTCGTTTTTAAGTTTCACTGTCCGCATGTCTCTTTTTACCAGATTTCGTAGCACACATAACTACGAAATGATGGTTTGCGCTATGGAAACACCTAAACTTTTCGTAGCGAATGTATCAGATTTTAAACTGCTGGCGTTGTGGAATCATGATTTTCTACTGGAGATAGAGGTCTAAATGACATGGAATTTTTTCATTGGCTTAGTGTTAAAGTGGGGTTTTTCCAGTTAGTTATGCTAGTCACCATCATTTTAAATCATGATTTTTGTGCTTTATTCCCGCTTTCCACATCATTCTTCATCTTTTCCACCATTAAGATTCAACTTTGTTTTAACAGTTTTCCATTCACTCATGCCATGTCATTAGATAATTTAGTTCATACCTGCCATAGTTAGTTTTGATATTTTCCATGCAACGTTCTATTGTCACCAAAGCAGGATCATCTCTGTCCCAAAGCAGCTCTCTGTTCATCCTTCTATCTGCAGGTGTCACAGCAGTGAAGAAGTTGAGAAGTATAAATAAGATGGAAACCAATAAGAAGGTACATAAGGGATGTTCTTGTTTGAGGTTCGAACGAATGGACCCGAAGCTGTTCAACGAGGAGCCCAATTTTGCTGAAGCCTTCAGAAACGTGGGTTGTATGAGATTCTGCCAGAATTTATAGGGTTTTCATATTCAGATATCAAAGGAATTTGCATCAAATTTCACTAACCCAACATCTAAAGTAGGAATGCTGAAATTTTTTGTCTCCCCGGAGACAATAGCCCAAGCTAAAAATATCCCAAGACAAGGTGAAGAGTGGTTTAAGTCCACTAAATTCAAGCTACAAAATTGTGATTAATTCATGAAGGTTGAATATGTTGGAACTGACATAGCTACTAGGATTCCAAGAACATATTTGAAAGAAGACTACTCTAAACTACTAATGATCATTCAGAAGTATTTCACTTGAGAAGGGAGGTTCCACATGGTGTAACAATATCACTTCAAGCTTCTGCTGCATCTCACTGGTAAGCAAGTCATTGATCTTCCTTTTTACCTATTTATAAGCTTGAACAAGATGGCAGATAAGGTGTAGGCTAGACCACAAAACAGTGATACATCTATGTTTCATCATGGGCTTATTAATCTGTTAATGCTGGAGGAATTAGGAAATATAAACAGAGATTGGTCTTCTTTTCTCTTTCTTAATGGATATGAAGTTGATGTAGTGACTCCTAAGAATAATCCTAAATGTAAGGACACTCACTCAATTCAGAATGAGATATTTTAATGAAAAAAAGATAGAAAATCAAGAAAAAGAGCCAATGAATGTTGAAGAAGAGCCAATGGAGATTGATACAGAACCAACAGAAGAGACACCAGTCCCACTGTCAACACCTGCAAGAAAAAATCCAACATTCAGTAGCAAGAATAAACAAGAAAGGATCAAAAGAAGTAAAAAAGAGGGTCAATCAATTGAGAAAGGTAATTTGGAAGCCATGCTTTAAGATATAGACATAGAATAATCCCCAGTAATCCAGGCTGTTGATGTTGGAGGGAGCAGAAAGCAAAATAAGGTTATCACTGCCAAAAAGCTTGACTTCACTGGAGAATAAGCAGAGTTTGTCCTCCGGCCAAGAAAACCATTAACTAGATCATAGCTGGCCAAAGGTGTTATGTCTCAAGATCTTGATAAAGGAAAGTAGCCTTTGGTACAAGAAGTTATTTATCTCTCTCTAGTAAAGGAAGTCATCATTGTACAGAGAAAAGGAAAGGAGAAGGTGGTTGAAAAATCAGAAATGGAGCTCCTAACAGAACAAGTAAGAGAAGCAAGGGAAGAGAAAATTGAGTTTAAATTGGAGGCAGAGAAACACAGGTCTAAAAATATTTAGTTTGATCAGATGATGGAAAAATGAGACAGTGAACTTTGAATTTTTAAACAATCTATAAATGATGCTAAAAGATTGTTGAAAAGAACCGAGCCTCTAAGGCTTTTAGCCAAACATACCAAAAAGAGGAATATGCACTTGCAAGCTGAAAGAATATCATTGCAGAATCAGGTAAAGGAACGTCAAGAATAGATGGAAATGATACAGGATGAATTAAAAAATGGAGGCCTGAAAATTACAGTCATTAATGAGCTTGAATACATTCAAGCTTCAGAGAAGGGTAAAACTACCAAGGTTTGAGCAGTAGGGTAAGTTTTTGCTAGTTTTGAAGATGTCACCTATCAGTGTCTACTTATCAAAGGGTGAATTTTTTGAAAAAAGGGCTCCTTCCTACGTTTCTGACAGATTAGGCATTTTTGTAGCGCCTGCCAGGCTTGAAGCCAAAAAAGAGCTACGAAATTTCTGAAGATGATGTTTTGATAAAAAAATGGTGGTTAAACTTGAAATTAAATATTGGGAAAATTTTGTATCAGCCCTCCTAACATATTTTAAAGGATCATGGAAGCAGAAAGTCAAACTGATTGGCAAAAGTGTTTAAAACAGAGGCGCTATGAAAAGTTGCTACGAAATTGCCTTGTTTTCCCCTGTTTCAGCAACAAGTTAAATTTTGAAGGAATTTTGGTTTGGAATGATGCATTAAAGGTCAGTTTGTCACATGTAGAGGTAAAAGTTGTTCATGAGGATATTTTCATACAGGTTTGGTCTACGAAGTTGTCCAGCTCATCTTCAGCTTATCAGTTCATCATGGAGATATTTTATCATGTGTGATGGCAACAACTCCTTAAAATTAGGAAGATTTGTTTCATGAAGTCATTAAGGAAATTTATGTCTTGGTTATGGTCAGTGCTACTAAAGCACATGATCTCTTTTGATGTAATTAGGTTGTCTTTCAATTAAAAGTATAATAAATAGGTAGTTGAGTTCTATTAGGACTCTAACTCCTAAACTTAGCAAATTTCTATTTTGTTTCTAGATATTTAGTTTTTAGTTAGATGATTTGTTAAGGTGAAGGTTCGATGGTCTTTCCAACTTTGCAGAACCTATGTAAAAGTGAAAGGCCTATCAATAGGCAGTATTTCAATGAATAAAGGGTTGGAGAATATTGTATCACACTGCTAATTTTGTAAAAGTTTTCATATTCAGTAATACACAGTGGATATTTTTCCTTCTTCACCTGAGATTTGAATGAGGTTTCAATGAGTTTATGTCTTATATTTTTCATGTTTTATATCTACAATATGTTTATGTATAATTACTCAGAATTCATGGAAACCATGCTCTGACTTCCTTTAGATATTAAACTGCTACTATTTTCTGTGTATGTGTACTATATTTTCATTGAAATGTTCACTTGCCTCAATTTCCACAAGAAGTGTTATTTTCATTGAGTTTCCCTATGTTGACTCCATTAACACAATGGTAGAAAGTCCTCTATATTTTCAACCTGTAATTAATCATAATCAAGTCATTGTCATAGAGTGAGCCATCTAATAGACTTTTCATTGAAAAACCACAAGTTACCTTGAGAGAGCCCTCTCATATTGAAGAGGCTAATCTTCAGTCATAATTTGGTTGAAATAGTTATTATAAGTGGTCTGGTGGAGTAGCCCATTTGTACCAACTTAGTGATAGCACCAGGATTTCTCATGCAACCCTGCTTCAGAGTCCTGGCTCGTACTGATCCTAACATATCCTACCACACTCTAGAATCTAGATAGTTTAGAGAGAACCCATGAAATGCATACCATGGATCAAATTCTGTAGAAATATTCAGTGTTGTTACAAAATTATATGGAAATGGAAGTATTAAACTGTTGAAAAACTAATTTTTTCCCTCAAGGTTTTGATACTCGCCATTGGTTGATGAAGATGAAAAACTGAGAGCACTTGTTGTGGAATATAATCAGTGACACAATGTTTATTACACAGTGCAATACAACATTGACTTATTTCTCAATCCAAGGGACGATCCAAACTAAATTATTTAGGTTATCTTCTATATAATCAAGAGAAGTGATCTCTGTTATAAAGGAGATCTGATTATAAAGAAATCTCCAGATGTCCATAAATTTGTATACCTTCAGGACTACTTTCAATGATGTTGTTTCAAGATAAATTTCAATATAAAATGCTTCCACTTCCTATAGCTTTCCTTCTTTCCAACGTGACCAAGGATTCACTGATGTCATTACTAATTGGAAATATCAAACCTCTGCTGCTTCATAGATAAATAGGATCAACCAATATACCTCATGTTCATTGCTCAAAGAGAAACTTCGTGAGATGAAAATACCAAGAGATGTCTGCAAATGATAAAGAACATCTTAAATATCTCCTTCAAACCCTAAATAATTCTTGAGAACAATCTTAGATCAACTTTGAGGTATTTTATAATAAAAAATAGTGCATAAAGACTGATCTTTAAACCGAGCCAAAGATGTCAAATTTGAAAAATGGCTTACAAAAATTTGTTCTCTGAAATGGCTACTATACCTTAATTGATTAATTAAAGCTATAGTCAGTACACAATATTAACTCTATGTATCATCAAAAACTTAGTCATAAATCTAAGATAGGTATTGCACAATGGAGATGAAAATTCGTGCAACGATTTAGTCCTTCCGCCTACACATGTATACCCATATTTTATTTTTGGCAGTGACTGCAAGAACGGATTGCATCAATAGCTCAACATATTTTCTCTATGTTCTAGGATTTAATGGAAATCTAATAATATTTAAACATCAATCAAGGCTCATATATTAGTCTATATCAATGAAAATCCAAGACGGAACATGACTGGATTTAGGCCGAAAATATTCCACAAGAATATTGAGCAACCAACCTCAAAGATGCTGAAGATTACACACTCACGAAATGAAAATTTCTAGCTCAGAAACATGCAGAAGACTTCCCTGATTAGTGGGTTGAATTCTCCTTTGCAAAATTTTTAACATCTAATAAATGTGCCTCATAGGACAAAAATTTGCTACATATATCATGGGCTAGAATGTCTTCCATAGAAGAATCTCAAAATGATCCCAACCAATAGTTACATATAAAATTTAAGAAAAAAATCCTCAAAATTTGACATCCTCTTGAGATCATTCTAGACAAAACTAGTACAAACTATCACAAATAATGAGTACAAATTGATCCTTCTTTCCAGCCCTCTCTGAAACAGGTCTGAATCCTCAACTTTGGTTCAACTTGATCAACAATCTTCTTTTCCTTCCAAGCCTTACCTTGTTTCTTTCATTGTTGAACTCCACCTACTAACCCATATATCCTCCAAGAGGAGGAGTCTTAAAACAACCCTTGTTGTGGCTTTGTATTGAACATGGTTACCTACAAGTCTACATCAGATAGAAACCTCGGCCTTGCAGGATCATTACATCTGAAGATTTCATAAGAATTTAGTAACTATTCCAAAATCAATACCCAAAACAAAGATAGAAATCCATCCTTCCTTCTCCTCTTAATTAATTTGGAAAGCTAAGGTGTGCGAGGTCTTTCTTGAGGAATATTTTTCAGTTACTGAATATAATAAATGTGTGCTCATAATCTACTTCATGTAGTCTTACCTTCAGAATTTCAAAGGGAGGAGATCATGGAGACTTGTCAACAAACTGCTCTTAGTGATTTCTTTCTTTTTCACTCTTTTTTGGGCTTGTCCTCACCTGAGCTACGATACCATGTTAATTTTAGGTTAACATGTTCTTTTCTTAGGATAGTTACTTCAATGTTCCATATTAGCGCATTTTTCAATCCATTTCATTTCCATTAGCAATCACATAAAGCATTATCACATTGATAACAGGGAAAAAAAAAATGCAGGGGAAAACTCAAGATGAGAACACAAGAATTTGGCTCAAGCCAGGCAAAAAACCTAAGATGGGGAAAACCCTTGATCAATTAGTCTTATTATTAAATGTCAAATGTTCAACAGAAAGAGAGAATACAACAATTCAAATCCAATTTGAGCGTCCTATATTACTGCCTTTATCAAAATAGAAAGCCCAATCAAAACTGCAATTCTGGCACTTTGTCAACAAAAGATAAATGTGCCCTCTTGATATGGTGACATAATACTGTAGAATTTTGGTCTGGTTAGGGATGTTTATAGATCACTTCTGACCGACCTAACTTCTCAAAAATTCCTCCTCTTAACTGTGGCTCTCCTGGACATATAATATGCTGCCCTTCATTGGCCCTTAGGGCTGGTATGTACCCAAATTAGGCCTCTAGGCCCACTTGTCTAGGCTAGTACACACCTACAGCCATTCTGGGAGCAACAGTTTAGAAGTGCGGCCTCACAAGGAGAGAATTTATTCCTTAAAATGACCACAAACCAGCCTAGAAAAAATACACAAACTCGACCTGCCATTCTGCTCCTGAATTCAGACCCGCAAGAACAAATTTACCCATACAAACTACCCAAAATTTCCTCAAGGCCTGCGTCTGTCCATTTGAAGTATATCAGTCCTATTGCAGAGGTAAAACCCAAAATTTCATCCTCCTCCCAGAGCTCGGCCACCTCATACATATATTTTCTATAAAATGAAGCACTTGGATGTGACAAATGAGGTTAGAGGACGCATATATCTATATAGGAATGGGGAGGGGTTCAACTTGTCTAATTAACCCCAAGCTGACCTTGCACATGAGTGGGCATTCCTTCAAAAAGATATTTTTCCTTGTCCAAATTTAGTGATCTTTAGGTCGATTTAGGTCGTCTCAAAAAGAGGAATTCAATGAAATAATTATCTCTATCAAATGAGCTGTCCAAAGTGGAATTTGGACCTAGTTTCCAAGTTTAACATGAAGACATAACAAAATCAATAATATATTCACATGTATCTTATTTTTCATAGTTCCTGCAGCAACAGAGACCTTGAATTGAGCTTGTGAATGAGCTTCAAGAAAGTGGTAAAAATCATGTTCTTCTGCAGAGAATTCAACCTTCTGCAAGCTGACTGTTTTAGGAGGTAATTTAATAATAGGTGACCCCTCAATGGTAGTACCTTTTTTGCACATGAGAATTGTTGTATTGAGGACAACTTGGAGCTTCTGGTATCCTCACATTGGATTTATGGAAATCGACAACTTTATTTTGGAAGTGAAAGGCTTATAAACAACATATGTATCATATTTAAGAAACCTAAAGTAGATGAAAATATCATCAATAGAATTCTGGACTGGTGTCCCAGATTGATGCCACCTTCGTTCAGCCTATAAATCCAAAAATGCTCTAGCAACTTGGGTGCTATGATTCTTAATACTCTAAGCTTCATCTAGAACCACCATAAACCAAACCTCTCTTGCAAGAGGGGGATGAATAGGTTCACCTGAGGAGGAATTTTATCCCTTTATACTATTTGTATTCCTAACGGTCTCTGATGTCTTATTTTTATTTTTAAGAATAAAAGAGTCAATTAGACCAGAATCATAAAGATTTATTTCAAATTCATAATCATTTCCAATATCCTGTTTTGGAACCTCCATGCTTACAATGGAATAATTAATCAGAACAATTTCATGCTTTTCCAACTCACCAGGGTCCTTTGTCCCATTGTTTCCATGATAGACCAGGACAAACAGTTTGGATTTTGTGGTAACCTTGTCACAGATTTCATGTGCCCATTTCTTAAGAACACTTGTTGGACACAAAACCCAAGTACCAGCAGATGGTTGGCCTTTCTTCATATAAAATGTGTTTTCATCCCCGTTAATGTATTCCTCCAAAGCAATACCATTTGCATCATTATTTGATGTATTTATTTGCAAACATGTTGATACTACATCTTCTTCATCTAGATTTACAACAAATGTTTCAACATTTAATATATTTGAATCTTCTTGAAGAGATTTGTTAGGAGGCCTCTCCTTCAAAATTAAAGAAATCATTGAGACAATCTTCCCAAACCCCTGATAATTTGCAAGAATACCACCAACACAATTCATGTTGGTTGTCCCTTGTAAAACCATCCAAGCCAATGCAATCCTCTGGTACTTTAGCAAAGGTACTGAAAAAATACCACCATTAGGGGTAGCTTCCACTGTTGGTAGACCTTCGTACTACTATACTTCTTTGAATGTCACTTCTTCATAATCCTTTGGCTAGGATGGCACATGTGGACCAACTGCATTTAAGGATATTGCACAACCTATATTAGAAAGTAAGTGTCTCCCTAAATTGTTGTAATCAAGTTCATATTATCTATATAAATCACCATTCCAATATGTAGTATCATTTAGGTTAGGTTTCTCAATCACTTCCTCATCAAGATTTACTTACGAAAACAACCGTCGGAAGTGCCACTATTAAAGGAGGTTATGAGGTCTTAATAATTAAAGGAGGTTATAACACTATTATGGAGGAAATAAATGAAGATATTAATATTTATCTAGGTCATGTTGTAATAGAGATTTCATACTCTACGAAGGACCCAAAGTCACAAGGTGGAATAGAGAGAGAGGTCAAAGTTTGCAATTAGAATAATCAAGATTTCTTGGTGATGTAGTTTAATAACTATACCCCTCAACTGCATGAAAGAAAGTACAATAGAGTTTTCATTAGCTCTTCCAGATTGGAAATTACCCTCCATTCAACAATTTGGATTTTGTATCTTGAACAAGCTAGTTATGGGATTCTCGAAGGTCTTTTTGGATGAGAGTGTGGATTATTTTGGGGAAACTGCAGAGAGAAAAAATTATGAGGCCAATATTTTATGTTTTAGAATCTAAAGAAAATAGTTGGTGCTCCAGTTCCGATTGCTATTGTAGTTGGAAAGGTTGAAATAGATGTCCGTGATTTAGAAACCTTCGATCATGTTAAACATGCAGTCATGATCCTTCGAAAGTTGTTTGGAGAAACTACTATACCAAACCCCATTGCATATGTTGCCACAAACAGAGGTGGTGATCAATTCAGTAGGGGTGCTTATTCTCATGTTGTATTTGGTGATTCTAGAGAGGACTACGATGCTTTGGTAAGGCCTGTAGAAAATTGTTTATTCTTTGTTGGGGAGGCAACCTGTAAAGAGAAGAAAGATACTATTGGTGGTGCACTAATGAGTGGTCTTCGAGAAGCGGTCTAAAGCATTGAAATTCTAGAAAATAGGTAGGATTCTATGGAAGAGGATGAGGCTATGGTTGTCTCACAAAGGCAGTATGATAGTGAAATAAGTGAACTGAGGGACATGGTGAAGAGGCTTGATGTGGGAGATATTTCCAGTGTTATTTGAAAAGGATATCTTAATGGGGAACAAAATCATTTGAGAAAATATTTTTTACTTCAATGCATGTTTGGAAATGCAAAGGAAATATTTTGGTGTTTATGTTTAGCAAATAACATGGTGTAGCTACTTTCTGCTACTATGATGGCTTTTGCTGGCAAAAAAAAAAGCCTTGGAATTCTCAACATACAGATCCTGGTATGCTAAATGCACTTTCCTAATTTTTTTTGCAATTTCATCTAATGGATTTGAAATCAATTATCAAGGATTACTTTATCATTTCATTTTGCAGGGATATTGGAATACTATAAGTTTATTTCAAATTTCATCAATGAAATTCCATTATTTATAACTAAATAAATTGTGTCTCTTTCGATTTTTTTATGCATTTATTTTCCTCTAATCAACTCAGAGGGAAGTGTTGGATAGATATTCTCTTGTGGCATTAAATTGCTCTCATTTTCTCTAAATTTTTTTCCAATTTTCTAATTTAGTTGATACTTCAAGTTAAACTAGTATGGTTTGAACAATGTAAACTTTGAAACGGGAACAGAAACGAGTACTCGCTTTTTTTAGGTAGAAAAAAATGGTCTGATTTTGAAAAGTGATGATTCAAAATACTCTTAATTTTTTTTTAGCATGTTTTTAACACATTAAATTTTCTTATGTACCAAGTATAAATATTATTTTTAAAATTTTAGTGATTTTTATGTTGATTTTGAAAAGTGTTGATTCCAGCATCATCCCCGTTTTTTAGAAGACTTATTTTTTACTTAAAATTTTCTAATCTATTAAATGCTAATAATTATTTTCTAAATTTAACAATTTTTTAGGTAATCATCATCTTCCTCTTAAGCGATGATACAAATAAGGGAGATGATATCTATATTGATGGAAGGCCTAAATCTTTCAACAATATCGCAGGGTTTATAATTAGCACACGACCCAGGACAGCAAACAAACAACCAAAGTGCATATTTGAGGGACGTGAAGGAAACCAGGTAGTCGTGTAATATTCCTAAATTAGCTTGCAGCTAATTAGAATATTAAAGTTTTGTTTTTTCACTTAGGTATGTGAATAAGTGGGTAGGGAGACCCATAAATATCTTTATGAAGAATAAAACCACTTCTCATGTGAAAGTGGATCATAGTTTCAACTTAATAAAGCACCCTAAGGTGTGAACAGGGGCTAGAGCATGGGGAATAGGTCAATGTTGACCAGATCAACAACGTTGTTATGGAGACCATGGAGGATTAATGAAGGAAAACACAATCATTTAAGAGGAATGTATGCATGAGAGTAGCTCCATTATTGAGTGGGACCCAAGGTGAGGAAGCTCACCGAGAATAAAAGGAAGAGGATGGTAGCATTAGAGGTCACGGATTTTTATTATTGATTTTGATCTTTTTAGATCTGGATTTTTCATGTGACATTTCTGTGCATGCTTTTGCAGTTTAGCAGGGTCTGCAGTACTGTTTAGCACAAGGGTGTTTCCGAGCGGAAATCCCACCCTCATCCTCGGGGGAATTAAAGTATCTACTCAGGAGAGGTTATGTGAGCTGAATTACCACTATCTGGCATTTGGTAAAGCTTCAGTCTCATATACAGTGCAATCTATTCCAGAACTGTGTTGTGTTGCGGGGGTGTAGCAGTGGAGGAGAGAGATCTCCAATTTCTGAGTTAGTTTTCCATTGGAGGGAGCATCCTTTCATCCGGAGGCTTGTGAGTAAGTTCTGAGGACCTAATTTCATATTTTTGCATTAGGCCAAGTAGCTATCATCAGCTACAACATAGTTTCCCTCAAGTACTACGTTATTTTAAAGAGCAGCTGCAGCAGTGGGTTTATTTCCCTATTTGGAGTGTTTTGGTTTCCTATGTGGGGATCAACCCTTCATTTAGGAGATATGTAGGAGGAGGATCATACATCTTGTATATCATATCAGCCATCTCCCATCAGTTATTCATTTTCAAATATTCTTCAGCCCTAGGGCCAAATATTCTATATTTTGTATAGTGTGTATTTCCGGAAACCTTTTCTGGGTTGTCCTGTAAATATGTTTTGGGGCTTGGATCTATATTCCTTGCACTATTGGATCATTGTAGCAGAATATACATTTATTTCTATTTTTAGTTGCAGTTATCCCCTCATAGACAACGCAGTTTTGACATTCCAGCTTTTATTGTATTAGCAACATTTCAGATCTAGGTGTATGCTTTCATGGGAGGTTTGTTTACCCAACTTGACTGACCTTTTCTTCAATTATTTGTACCTATTTTTTCTGTTATAATCATAATGTAATGGATATATGGTTGTATCATATATTGATGTATTGATATTTATGCATATTTCCATGTTTATGTGTTATATTGCTTCTTTTCCCATTTGGGAATGTTACAGTGGTATCAGAGCATAATATTGGCTCAGCCTGTGTACTTCAGACATTATGTCATCTAAGGATGCTTCTCATATGAAGGAGGATATCTACAGAAGGGATGAAGGCAAAACCTCATTATTAGGAGAAATGAAAGGGAAGGAGTCCTCAAGAATTCTTTTTCAAACTATGCAGATCATTAGCAAAGACATCATAGAGATGAGGATGGAGAGGTATAGAGATTCTCCAAGAGGGCTTGTACATAAAGAAAGCTCCAGTTTTTCACCTTGTGGGTGTGAGCTTTCAGCTATAGCATCAAATCTACAACGTGGTACCATGCTTACATTCTTGGCAAGAGAAGAAGAGGAGGGAGACATACCAAAGGAGGAGACTCTTGGTGACTATCTCCAAGAATATGAATCTCAGTCTAGAAGATTCAAGGAGCATCTAAGCTTCCAAGGGTTTTGTCAAATAAAATAATATAGAATACCCAGTAACCAAAATAGAAGAAGTGGGTGCATTCAACACACTTTGGGTAGATTCTTTCAACCTACTTTTGATGGGTCACACAAGAGCACAACCAAGGCTTGGGTAAAGAAGCTAGACACACATTTTCATCTGCATCAAGTTTCAGAAGAGGAATCCATTAGAGTAGTAGCGCTGCATCTTGAAGGTAAGGCTTATGCCTGGTGGTTTTATGAATATTCTTCATTGAATAATGCAAATACATCTACTTATCCAAAGTTCACTAGGAGGATAGTGAAAAGATTTGATCAAAGATATTCTGAAACTTCTTTCGGTGAGCTAGCCAAACCAAAGAAATCATAACCTTTGCATGAGATGGAAGGATCCATGAAACCAAATCCATTCCATAACATGGTTGAGGGGGTTAAATATTTGCAAACTGCTTTTCCAAGGGAAAAAACCCCACTTCAACAAAAAAATTCTTCTCAAGAAGAAGACATGAGGATTCCTCCTTCAAGAGGGGATCAAGCCAAAGGATCTCTTAATGATGAGGTATTCT
Source organism: Pinus albicaulis (assembly GCA_034641835.2). Taxonomy (NCBI): domain Eukaryota; kingdom Viridiplantae; phylum Streptophyta; class Pinopsida; order Pinales; family Pinaceae; genus Pinus; species Pinus albicaulis. The sequence continues at coordinate 21,845 of JAXQQM020083392.1, forward strand.
CCAATGATGAGAAGAGGGAAGAGGAAGAGCTAGAAATAGCCTCCATCGCTGTGACATTAGGAGAAGATCCACCACCAATTGAAGATGGATATGAAGCAATTGCTTCGACTAGAGGAGCTCTTGTATCTTTGCAAGAAGTTCCAAAGGATCTTACATATGAAGATCAGGATCAGCATGTGTCCATGATTATAGGCAATGAGACAAAACAATGGAGGAAGTGTGTTCCAACATTGAATATAGTATTGGGGACACACACTATGATATATCATTCCCTTGTGATCAATACTTTTGACACCAATGAGATGTTGGGTGTGCATGGGTTGATTAAATTTGAAAAAGACACCATAGACTGTGATATATTGTAGAAGGTAGGCTAAGATGAGAAGGAGGGCCAACATAAAGTGATTGGGAACATTCACACCCATATTTTTCAGGAGGTTTATGCACATAAGAAGAAGGATGATTTGCACAGTGAGAGCAAGGACAAATCAGTCCACTCACATATAAAACCTGCTCTAGGCCTTAATGTTTCATTACATGGAGGAATTCCACCAGGGAGACCCCCTGATTGGAAGATGATCAAAGAGTTCTCTCAACATAGTGCACCGTTGATAGACTTAGCTAAGGAAGGAGACTTTGGAGGAGCTAGCACAACACAGAGAACCTTTGATGGGTTCAAAGGAGGGGTGAGCAATTTTCTGATATGGACATTGCCATCTCCCACTCAGCTATTTGCGCTGGAAGATGATGATTCTAAAATATATGATGACATGAGCATGGTGTCAAAGGGCTACTCCATAGCCCTGGAGCATAAAATGATACTTCCACACATGAGGAAGATTTCTGAATATGACAAGAGGTTATTGACACTCTTGTATGCATTGGCCAAACTATGGAAGTTTTGGATGGGAAATACCTTCCAAGAGGAGGTTGACCTCCATATACTTCAATATTGTCTTGGGCAAGATCAGATGCAAGGGAGGCAACAAAAGTGGGGTAGCAATGCTACAACATGTGGCTTTGGCATTGAACATGTCAAAGAGAAGAGCTGTGATGTGACAGGTGCTTCATTTGAGATTTCTACAACGCTGTCATTGTTGGGAAGGATAGATCCATATTGGGAGTCCCAACTATTGGTGGAATATTCCAAGAACCTCTTCACATGTAAGGTTCTTGATGAAAAAGTGACAAATGGAAGATATAGAGTGGTTTATGGAGTCATTTATTTCCACGACTAGATTTCCTTGACTAGAGACTCCAAGCTCAAGGAGGGGATTGTACATGCAGCATATGAGGCACTCTTTTCAGGGCATGAGGATTCCATTGAGTCCTATCTCACCATCATGGAGGGATTCTATTGGGAGGATCTTAAAGAAGATGTGCTCCAACATATCAGGAGGTATGTATCTTGTTTGATGAATGAGGAGGAGAGAAACCACCTTGCAAGGTTGTTTCAGTGACTTCCCCTTTCGATGAAGGGATGGGAAGGTTCATCTAAGGACCTCTTCACCAAATTTTCTACAATATATGGTAAAGATTTTGTTTTGATGCTTATTGATCAACTAACAATGTATGTACATTATTTTACCATACATTTGCAACACATTTCTCCACAAGAGAGCAAGCCTCTTTGTGGGTTTCATGATCCTTTTGGGACTACATTCAATGATAGGGATGACCACTTTATAGAGGACTTTGGGACAGACATGTTTAGCTTGGTTCATATTCAGCCAACACCTAATGTCCTCTACTATTTTCAAGATTTTGAGAAGCTTATGGCAGCAAGCAAGTGGTTGGATGTCCACTTATGATATCATGTTTTGAGACAGATAGAAGAAAAACAACGTTGGTCTCACTTGAGGGAATATTGTCACCATCCATTATGTCACATGACACTTAGTCCATATTTCTTTTGGAGCCCATATAGTGAGGATACTCTATTCACTATATGTGGGGTGGATTGGGCAAGAGAAGTTCCTAGAACCAAAGAGTGGGATCATGAGATTTCAAGTACCTTTTGGCTTCTTAATGACCATATTATTACAGCCCAAGATTAGTAGTTCCAGATCTATCATAAATGGAGAGAGAGAGACAACGTAAGTGGAACAATTTTATCTCTCATTTTCAGCCATGTAGCCCCTATACATTGTAGAAGTAGGAGATTGGTGATTGTTTCTACGAGCTACCAATTATGGCACACTTTGTTTGGATGATAGCATGGAGATTAGTGTTTCTCATTGGGATTGAGGCATCCAACATTTACCATCTCTCATGCCTTGAGGAGGCCAATGGACACCATATAACTCTTTCCATTTATCTCCCAATTCTTCATGATAAGAGATATTTGGGTTATCTACCAAAGGCTAACTTGTATACTTGGGAGGAGACACATCCATTGAAGGTTTTGCAGTATCCTTGTAGTTTCTTGAGGAAAAGCAACATTTTGGAGGGCAGGACTGTAATATTCCTAAATTATCTTGTAGCTAATTGGAATATTAAATTTTTATTTTGTCACTTAGATAGGTGAATAAGTGGGTAGGGAGACCCATAAACCTTTTTATGAAAAATAAAACCACTTCTCATGTGAAAGTGGATCATATTTTTAGCTTAATAAAGCACCCTAAGGTGTGAACAGGGGCTAGAGCATGGGGACTAGGTCAATTTTTACCAGATCAACATCATTGTTATGGAGATCATGGAGGATTAATGGAGGACATCGTAGTCATTTATGAGGAGTGTATGCATGAGAGTAGCTCCATTATTGAGTGGGACCCAGGGTGAGGAAGCTCACCAAGGATAAAAGGAAGAGGATGGTAGCATTATAGGTCATGGATTTATATTATTGATTTTGATCTTTTTAGATCTGGATTTGTCATGTGACATTTCTGTGCATGCTTTTTGTTGTTTAGCAGGGTCTGCAGTGCTGTTTAGCACAAGGGTGTTTCCGAGCGGAAATCCCACCCTCATCCTTGAGGTCCTTAGAGTGCCTACTTAGGAGAGTTTATGTGAGCTTCATTACCACTATATGGAATTTTTCCAAGCTTCAGTCTCATATCCAATTTCTGAGCTAGTTTTCCATTGGAGGGAGCATACTTTCATATGGAAGCTTGTGAGGAAGTTCTCAGGGCCTCATTTTATATTTTTTCATGAGGCCAAGTAGCTATCATAAGCTACAATTCAGTTTCCCTCAAGGACTGTGTTATTTTAGAGAGCAGCTACAACAGTGGTTTTATTGCCCTATTTGGAGTGTTTGGGTTTCCTATGTGGGGATTAGCCCTTCATTTAGGAGATTTGTAGGAGGAGGATCAGCCATATCGTATATCAGATAAGCCATCTCCCATCAGTGATTCAATTGCAGAGATTCTTCAGCCCTAGGGCCAAATCTGCTATATTTTGTATAGTGTGTATTTCCGGAAACCTTTTCTAGGTTGTCCTGGAAATCTGTTTTAGGGATTGGATCTATATTCCTTGCACTGTTGGAGCATTGTAGTAGCATATACATGAATTTACATTTTCAGCTGTAGCTATCCTCTCATAGACAACGCAGTTTTGGCATTCCAGCTTTTATTGTATTAGCAGCATTTCAGATCTAGGTGTATTCTTTCATGGGAGGCTTGTTTGACCAACTTGAGTGACCTTTTCCTCAAGTATTTGTACCTATTTTTGCTGTTATAATCATAATGGAATGAATCTATTATTGTCTCATGTATGGATCTATTGATATTTCTACATATTTCCATGTTTATTTGCTATATTGCTGCTTTTCCCATTTGGGAATGTTACAAGTCATGTGTGCAATAAAAAAGATAGCTCTCGGAGAAGAGTTATTAATGGATTACCATGTGAATAGAGTAGATACATCCAGTATTAGTGTGTGGGTAGTTATGAAACACCTATATTTTAAACAATTGTTACTTATTGCATTATTTTTTTTTTATCTTTAACAATGTTAAAAATGTTGTTTCACATTTCTAATTTTATTGTAATGTAGTAGACTGATCGTGGCACAGGAACAACCTCAAGACAGGTAAAAAAATAACAATTTCTCTTTCCGATTAGTTTCTTTATCTTTAAATTATTATTTTTTTATATATTTCATGGTTCTTATTATTTAATAATGTGGCAGGATGATCGCAGAAAGGGGCCAACCGAAGAACATGTAAAGTGCCAACCTTGCTCTATCTTTAGGTATTTTAATTCTTTACATAATTATAATAATGTTGATTTTGTTCAAATATGCAGATGTCTGGCCATGGTGCGCATCATGATTCCATCAACGAGGAATATTTGTATCCATCCCCAAGGCTATTTGTTTTGTCGCAGAAAAAGATTCAAAACACAAACAAGGAACTTGAGCATTTGATATACATTGTGCCTCAAACACCTGAAATAGAACAAAGGATATTACAATTTATGACTCACCTTTAGAACAAAGGATATTACAAGTTATGACTAAAAAATTAAATGATATTTTTATTGTTATGCATAAGATCAATTGTGATAGGTTGATTTATAGCTTTTACATTATCTAAACTAACAAAAAAATTATTTCGTATGTAGTGTTTTGTGCAACCTGTTGTCCCCGGTGTTGCTGGTAGTAGGACACAAAGATAAGAGATTCCTGAGGAACCCACTCGTGCACCTCGTATGCATTTATGTAGCAGCTAAGAAATAGACCCCCAAGAAGAAACAAAACCAACCGTTGAACGTGGTGGAAATGATGAGGGTGATATGCCTAACTTTATGATTGCATTTCCTGGAGCTACACATGTCACCTCCACGAGGACCATTCCAGGCACGTTTATGGTGAAAAATGAAGGTGTTCCTTTAAAGCAAGTACAAATCCCAAGTAAGTTTTAATATTTTAACTATTTCATCTACTCTATCTAAAACATATTTTATCATGATTATTATTTTTAAATTAATGATAATATCTTTTTCTGTGTAGGAAAAAATTATTTCTATAAGTCCTTGGAGGGAAAGGCATTGGTAATTTTTGGACCAACCATACACAGAAGGTAGAATTCCCAGAATTCCAACCTGAAAAAAGAACTTCTAGATTATCTAGAAGGCCATTTTGGGGTGGGCACATTTGATAGAACAACGGTCCCCCGGCCAGTTGGCCAATATCTGAAATATATGCTAGACACCTATAGGACTTACTTGCAAAATAAATCTATTTACGAGCATCCTCTCATGATTCGAGAGAGGGAGTGGAGAGAACTCATCGAGGATGGAAAAGATAAAAAGGCCAAGAAAGAAGGAAAAATGCCAACTAGACCTGCAAGGTAAATTAAAACTTTAATTCAATAGCTTTAATTTTCTCTATGTATAAAATAAAAGTTTGCTACGTAATTGACTTCAATATTTTGATGATAGGTTTCCTAACGCCTCGAAGGAAACCAAATCTAGGATTGAAAAATAAGGCCAACACAGCTAGGCCAGGGCGGCTACTTAAAATTAGCCACAATAATTGTAAGAAGCTAAACATATTATTAATTGTATCGCCTTCCAACATTTTTGTAATCCCATCAAATAACATTACAAATGCAAAATCTTATGCAATGTAGGGTGATGAATTTGGAACGGAAACCACAAAGGAAGACAAATAGATTGCTTTCCGTTCTAGCTATCAAGTCGTAGTTGAACGTCGTAAAAGCTTGGGACATGTCCCAAGATCCAGTATGTGTGATAAGGTAAAACGTTAACCTTTCAATATGTTTGTTTTCGTCCATAAAGTTAATGTCTAAAAAAATTGTTTAAATCAGGGAAGAAGCACTTTAAACGAGCCAGATAACCCATTTGTAGAGCAGTGCATTGAGAGTGAAATATTGCCAGAACATGGTCCTCATGTGCAACCTGATCATTCTAGTGGGGACCAGGCCAATAGTGCTGCTATCAGTGAGGCCCATGACGGTAATTAATTTCTACTTATTTTTTCTACTTATAATTTTTTCTATTTATACATTGAGGGTTGTGTCCTTATACCGTTTTTTTCTTAAATGACAAAGAATGTTGTACTTGAGAATCCTACTGCCGAAGAGGAACACGGGGCAACGGTTCCAATGGTGGCAACTCGTACACTAGGTAAATAATGTCATTGCAATGATTTGCTATTAATATTACCAAACTACTACAATGATATTTAAAAAATATCAATTTAAATTTAATATTATTTGTTTTTGTAGGCGATGCCCCGTCACTGCATGAGACCAGACATCGTGAGTACCCGAGTAGGTCAACTATGTGGGAAATGCACCAAACACAAGTAGAGACCATTGATGTTGATGATGTAGTTAGGGGATTTAGAAATAGGAAGAAGTAAAAGAAAATTTGATTATGTAAAATATTGTATTATTATAAGACAGATGTTGAATGACGTACCATACTTGGAAATTTTTTTGTGTTATATAAAAACTAATTTATAATACTATTTTTATGCCACACACTTTCAATGTTTTCTTGCATAATGTTTGTTGCATTTATTTTTAATTAGTTATTGAATATTTGTTTTTGTGCTCATGTTCATAAAAAATGAAATATAGATTAGGTATTGGGGAATTGAGAGTGATGTGGGGGGGAGGGGCCATAAGAGCTTCCACCTTCACGTGGCTGGCCCTGTTTAGTAGAGAATAATTTATTGGAGTGATTTAATCTTGGAGAAAACCTCCCTCGTTCCAATGTAGCAGCAAAAAATTCACGGTTGAATTAGTTGCTACTCTTTCAGCTCGTGGGAGGCTTGTTCCAAGTTCAGGCGACTCCAATAAATTGTTCTTGAAATGAAGAGGAGATTATTCAGGTATGTTTTGACATTGTCAACATATGTTCTAACATTATCATCAGAATGCATATTACAGTAAAAAATATTACAAATATTACTTGTATTTATTGTATAGATAATTATTGATGTTGAATGACTTGGCAGCGTAGGTACAAATCCTCTTGCATCATGATCAATAACAACTAGCTGCATATGTGGACAAACACCCTCCTATATTGATTTATTCTTTTAAATTAATATAAACATATTTACTGAAGAATACAATTTGTGCCATATTTATTTAGATTATATTTCTAACACAGAAACCAAATAGTATTATTAAGGCATCCCCTTAGATGTGGTTTCCGACATACTCAATGAACTATTTTTTAATTTATACATATGTTTAGTGTTGTTTTCATGTAAACGTTGCAGTGTAAATCAATGCTACCTCTAATTTTTTCAATATCATGTGAAATATTTAAACTAAACATAATTCACACAAAGGGATATTAAAAGGTAGTTTTCTTAAACGAACATGCCCTTGATCTTATAAAAAAGGTACCAAATTCTTACCAGAGATACCTCCGTAGGGGAATAAGTAAGCCTGAGGTGATCATCCACTTTAGGAAGGAACTCAACTTTCGCTTCTACCATGATGCGAATATTTTATAAATGAGAAACAAAGAGTGACGACCTCCTAAGTGAGCTAGGCTAGGATGCAAGATAGTTGAGACAGTTGTCTTGCATATTAGCTCGCTTGGGAGGTTGTCCATCTTCCTTTATCCTTTATCAACTACTACTATCATGCCATAAGCAAAATGTGTGTTCCTTCTTAAAGTGGATGATCATCTCATGGTTACTTCTACCCCGAAATTTTTTTTCTAGGAGACGCGTTGCAATTCGGATGGTTTTTTTTGTCGCTGGTATGACCCAAACATCGTTAAGACTAATGTTGGACTAGCGACAGATAAGGTGGCACTACTGAAGGTTGTTTCCGTCACTGGTATGGCCCAATCGTCGCAAATTTTATGCCCAATGTCAGAACAACAATGCCTGTGGTGGCAACTCCGACGGTTGCTTCCGTCACTAGTATGGCCCAACTGTCGCAACAATGGTAAGCTAGTTCTCAGAATAGCAACGAATTTCGTGGAGCTTTTGATAGTTTTTTCTGTCGCTGGAAAACTAATAGAGCTAGACGTGCGACGACATGTGCGATGACAAGCCATCGGTATTGAGAAAAATTCTGGGAAGGCACCGGTGTCGTAATACTAAGTTCTCCACATGATGTCAGAATAGCGACAATAAACAGTACAATTCAAAGATTGACTAAATGAAGACACGTGTCGTGTCTAGTGTCGCTCTGCCGACAATTATTAGAAGTGTCACATAAGAAAAGGTAAAAGAAGTGACTTTTTCCCAACCTAAAAGTGTTGCTCTTGGGATGCCTATGTGTCACAATAGAGACATTTTGGCCATTGGAAATTGGGCCAAATATGCTAGTGGTTGGGGGCCTTTTGGGCTGGGTCCCCTCGGGTCAAGTTTTTGGGTATAATTTTGGTTAGATTTTGTTGAAATGCGTTGTGCACATAAGTCAAGCGGATTTGGGGTGGGTCAAAGCTCCTTAAATATTGTAATGTGTGAAAAGGGAAACCATGAGTCTGTTACGGGATGAATTACCCTAGGGTTTGTGTTCAGAACCCCAACAGAGAAATAAACATACAACAACAAGAAGAAAGAAAATTTACAGTCCTAATGCTTAAACTAGTAAAATAGGGAGAAGAGGTCGTACCCATAGGTCCTACATTTGAAGGCGATCCCGTAGGGTTCAACCCTCTGCTTCTCGTAGTGCTCCAAAACCTGCAACTTATTCAATAAAAGCACATATAGTAGTAATAATTGAAATCATGTTCAAGATGTTAGCATTAGATCATATAAGCTTATAAACAAAATAACATGAAATCATTCATAACATGTATAAAGCATAAGATCATGAACATCAGGAATGGGACAAAGCTTCTTTATTGATGTATGTAAAGCTATGTGAAGGAATACCACCTGATTCATCCACGACTCCAAGTGAAACCATCCTCCGGATCCGTCCAGCCCAAGCCTCAACAATGTCCTTCCATAAGCATACACATGGATTTCATATAAGAGGAATGAACATCTCCATGAGGGAAACAAGGGTTTCCACAATCTGGGAAGTGCAGGAGACATAGGGATAAATCAGACTTGATCAAGGACTAAATGGCTATAGTATCAATACCTATATATGTCTCCCCTTTAGGCCTTCTCATGTGGCGTATTTATACCACCCCAATTTTTTTTTTTTCAGTTGGGATACAGTTAGGCCACAAGCTCTTGTAGGTAGGCTTCCGGTGTAGCCCATAAACCCTGCCCAGAAAATAAGGAATTTTATATTTTTTTCATATTTTAAATTATATACGTGGGTTGATATAACTGGACCCACATGTGCACATGATTTTGAGAGGGCAGAGTCACGTATGGAATTCAAAATAATGTTTTTTAGGTAAAGGACCAAGTCTGAAGGGAAAGGGTTGCCCAAGGCTATAACACAGAGCATTAAGTATATAGAGGTGTAAAATGATGCTATAACATATGCCCCCTAATATATGAGGTCAAAAGGGGTACATGATGGTCGAAATTTATTAAGTGTATAAGAAGAATCAGGCGAAGACTTGGGAGGATTTCACCAAATTTCAGCCTGCCAAAAACCAATGGAAGAGATCAGAACGAAAGCTCATATCTGAGGTGGGAATACACATACTTAGTGAAATTAAACCATGTCCAAATATCAAGTATGGAGCGGATCCAATATGTATACAAGTACAAAATAAACTGCAAAGTACATAATGGATCATCTGATCACAACCTCAAAAAAGTACATATCAAGGTCATGTCATAGTATCACATATAGAAGAACTGATCAATGATGTTAAGAAATATATTTGATTATTGAAGTCACATAAGTAAATCTCCAAATACCGAATCATAAAGAGTGGAATTATGGTACTGCACATAACTTGGGTGCCAACATATAAGATGTTGCTATAATGAATTGCAACATATAAGGTGGATGGTGTCATTGGCAAAAAAATGAAGGAGTTGTCAAATGAACCAAAGCATGTTGATGCAAACCAAAGGTCTTCACCGATCACCATGGTACATTTCTACACTATGGGAATAAATGAGCTGAAGTCGACCATGTGAGAAATCATTTAATTACCGGTCATTGATGTATATTGTTAACAAATGCGAGGCAACTCACTGATAATGACGATGGGAGTCAAGGTACCCCAGTACAATCTAACAAGTGCAGATGAATGAGTTGAAGTCGAACACTTGAGAGAATCTACCAATCAGGAGACATTGATGTATTCTCACTGTCGATAATGAAGGAATCTTCCACCTATGACTACAAACCCTAAGGTATTGAAAAAGGACTCTAGACCTTGTTCCCAAAGTAATGAGTTGGAGTCAATGGGAAAATATCTGTTGGAATGAAGGAATTAAGGCATCCCACATCAATCTAGTGCGCTTGTAACCCACAGGCCAATAATTTGGAAGGAATCAGATGAAGAAAGATGAAGTAACCAACTCGAATAACATTTCCAGCGTACACAAAATGTAGCTAGCGCATGACAGAAACCCTCTGGACCAAACAATAATGAAAGATGACATAGAGGCAAGGAATCCTCCAATAAGGTCAAATGGAAACCAAGTTGTGACACAAATTCCAATGTGTGATAATGAAATCTCACGTCGAACACAAGGGAAACCACTCAGTCAAAGACCCATGATGTTGATCGACGTTGAGCACATGATCACCTATCAATGATGGAAATGGGGATAGGGTGTAGCTCTAGGTTTACTCTCAGATAAATTTGTTGAAGTCGATAAGAGAAAACCCTCTAGAAAGAATTAATGGAGACATTCTTAACTAGCATGAGAAAAGGACCAAATAGTTGATGTCATAGAACATAACTCTAACAGACTAGGTATGTCTGACTGAAAAATGAGTCAAGAGACACCGCAAAAAGACCGACTCAGTTTTACTTCCCTTGAACAAAAGCACGACTCAAATGTGACTATATGGCAGCATATGATAACTTTTTACAAGCTTATCATGCAGGAGGCATGAACAAGCCCTCCATATGATTGGAAGAGATAACCAACCAGGGGAGCACTGACTCAATAACAAGGTTATGGCTCTCCCCGAAGTCAAACTAAAGCCCATACCAATGGAGAAAATACTTTTTTTCTTATGCTTTGTTCAAGGGTGACACAAATGACTCTAGGTGCCATGAATCATGGAAGTAATGTCCCATTCACACTCTTTTTTTGAAATATTTTTTTTTTTTTTCATATTAAAATCCTAAAAAATAATACATGAATGCCTATAATGCTGGAAAGAATGAGTGCTCTGAAACATATGCACTAGTTCCCGTGGTTGGAATAATCTTATGCTCAATGAAAGGTGGTGAAACTCGGTAAACATGGGAGGGATAACCTTTCCATGGGAAAAGGGTGTCAAGTTGCAGATGCTAAGTGATTGCAAGGCTTATTTTGCAAAAAGACATGGTAAAAAAGTGGCTTATACACGAGTCCAAGTGAAATCCACTTAAGTCCAAAAGATATAAATAGTCAACATGCAATGTATTATAACAAATTAACATGAGGGAGCCTCTAGGGTATAAAGAAATAAAGATAACGAAGAAGGAGAATGAAGCTTCATTGCAAATGTCATGGTGGGACTAAATAGGATTCTCGAGCCTACACAATTTTTGCAGCATGGGAAACATATGCTAGCAAGAATCTAACTAGGAAGACCATGTAAAGGATGGCTCTACTATCATATGATGATTTTATAATTCGGCGAGTGAAAATGGTTTCAATAACCATAATATGATGGGGTCGCCCTATGAGAAGATATCACAGTATGGAGGCTAGAATGCAGAATGCAACGAAAAATGGATTTCCCTAACCTATATGCCAGTGTTGAAAAAATAATTTCCATGAAGGGTCAAACTTCATGGAATCAAAGTGGTAAAAAATGTCTCAAAATATTCAATTGGTCCTGAAAACAACCTATCCCAGCACTTGAAAGCCAAAAAGATCATAAAGTTTAATGAATTTAAAAAATAGACACAAAATTTTTAAAAGTGGGTTTTGAAATTTTTTGAAATTTTGGTATAAATACACCTTTTTTACTTACATTTGTCATTTTTTCATTGGGCGTTTGGAGAAAAAATCTCTAGAGAAAAAGAAAAAAAAAACTTCAATCGACCCAATTTCTCAGTCGGATCACCGCGAATCTTCTTTGTAATCCCCTCAATCTCATCCCTAGTGAATTTCTTAATCACTTCAAGTTATTTTCAAATGATTTGACCATAGGAATATTAATTTTAGATTTACCCTCTTCATAGATGCGGGTTGACCATATATTGAAGTCACGTGTACACGGAGTTGTGTATGAAATAAACCCGCGTATGCACAACACAATTTTTTGAGTCAAAGATTTAATGGATGAAAAACTTGAATGATGCAGGATGAATATTAGTTGGCGAGAGAGGGAACACAGTGCCATTGATAATGAAGTGATGGAATATCCTTTCGCATTGGATTTCCTTAGAGGGCGCGATTTATTAAAATTCTTCAAAATTCCAAACATGAAGACAAACACAAGATTGCTTGAAATTCTTGTGAATTACTGGGATCCAGAAGAGGATGCCTTTATGATTGATCACATGCCTCTGCAGATTGTGATAGAGGAAATATACCTCGTCACTGGAATTTACCGGAGAGGAGAGCCAATAAACTTACAGGGGAAGGCCCCAGGAGGACTCAATGTAGATGACTACATTCAACTCTACTGTTCAGCAGATACTCAGAAGGTTGGGACTCAAATCCCAATCAGAGATGTAGAGGTATTACACATGAGGATAATTCTTTTCACAATTGTCTGAGTAGCCATATCAACATCATTGCATCAAGCCTCACGAGCTACAATGAGTTTGGCAACATATTTCCTAACTACATTATATGATTGGTGCACAACTTTACTGACCAAATTGAAAAAGAAATTGAATTCAATTAGAAAGAATAAGACAAAGCATTCTGGAATCTATGGTACTATCCTTTTCACTTTATTTTTTGAGAGATTACCTTGGCTTCGACCCCAAGTGATTTCAGAGATCAGCAGCCCAAGAGATCCACACATAGCAAGGTGGGATGACCTGATGAAGAGACTAAGGGGTGGTGAGGTCTCTAGGACTACCTTTGATGATGAGTGTTAGCCCCCTATGAAATTCTTGGCAAGCAAGCTGGGGGCTAGATGATTGTGGAGCCTTCAAGGAATGCTTTTCCCCTGAAAAACCATCCTCCTTGAAGTCTCTGAGTGCTATGCCCAATGCAAATCCTATTTGCTGATCCACTCCTAAAAGGCCTACTTTTCCCCCTTTCCGCCCCTGCAATTATCCCTTTCTCCCCTTTTCCCTCCTTCTGTCAAAATACCTTTGTTCCCCAATTTCCCTTTTTCATCCCTGAAATCCCCTGAAATCCCCTTGAAATCCTATTTCTGCAACTTTTTTGGCCTTTTCATCCTTCATTCTCTTATCGTTGCCCTGGGCTAGCCTTAAAACACTTTAAAAATGGGCCTAAATCATAATTTCATTGAAAAAGGTCTTAAAAAACCCATTTCGGACCATATAATAGGCTTAGCCCCTTCCGCATTGGACTCGCGCCCCGTTTCTCCCATGTAACCCAGTGCTGTAACCACTCGTCAAAGCAAAAAGCGCTTATCTCAAGCCTTATCGGGCGCAGCGTTGGCCGTTGATCTTAGTTGATCGGACGTCGGACGTTAATTCTCCAATGCCTACGTTTTCCCCGCCTATTTTCCATGCCGAGCCATCGCCTTCCATTCCCCTGCCAGATCGACGGTCCAAAACCTTTCCCGCTAGTGGACCCTGCCACGCACTGTTCAAAATCGCCCAGTTTATTTCACACCACCCCTGTGCGCTTGGAGGTTTTCCCCTGTAGCCTAGCGATTCCACTCAGCTACCACCACCTGTCCTCCTGTACGTTTCTGAAACCACCTTTTCCACCCGTTAACTCCATCTCTCGCGCATTATCTTCCTGATACAGATGCCCAGCGAAATCCACGACAGCTGTCAGATCTGGAGCGGCCCATCCGACGGCTATTGCTCGTCGAAGATGCCCATTTTTTAATGAAGTTGCACGGTCAATAATCCATGTCCTGGTTCACCCTCCGCAGTCGATCCTCACCACGATCAATGGTCCTGATTCGTCCCCCTACCGTTGACCATTCCACCATCTCCCGGGTCTCCACGACATCCATCCACTTGGCTTCCCGTACGGCATGTCGCCCCACGTGCATCCCATTGCATTTAATCGTTCGTTTTCGAGTCTTTTAATGATTTCTTCGTTCAAACTCCGCTCTGAAAAGATCGCTACCCTTCCAGAACGATTTATCACCATTTTTCGCAATTTATTTCCTTCATATCCTCATCTGCACCATCGCGCTCATTATCCACCTCACTCGCCATCCTATCCATTGTTTTCCTCACAGTTTATTGTATTTTGCAAGGTTGCTGGAGGAAAAGGACCGCCATGGTTCAGCTGTACCATCTTAATGGTGCATTGCGTAGACAGAATTAAATCTGGGAGCGAGTACTATCGTGTAGATTGTCAAAGAAAGTGGCTGACAGGACCTACACTGAAGAAGAGCGGAGCTCGAACTCTGAAAATCTCTCGGTGCCATTAAAAAACCTGAGCTAATCTGTCAGAAGAAAAAAAGGAGCGGCAAGGTGTCCCCAAGTACAACGCAAAGGAGATTAAGGCCCGGTAATGAAGATCTTAAGCCTGGAATCAGTGGTTTAAGAGGCAAAGCACCCGCTTGGAGATCCTTTCGCACAGAAAAGGTAACATCTCGGTTCATTTATCGTTGTCATGTTTTTCTCCGTCATATAGGGCGCCCCTACAAATTTTATTATGCATATTATGCGCAAGGTCCCCGAAGGAATTCCCACCCTGATACGGCTCAAAACCACCTCAGAGCATTTATATGGCGTACTTTCTTCGCAGTTTATTTCATTTTTCAAACACCAAGTGCAATGGCTGCACTCGAAATCTATCAAGATCATACCCGGAGAAGATCACCTTCCACAAGGGAAGTGACAAAGATTAAATACAACAATCAAACTAATGGGCTTCACACCGCATTCATTTCGTGTTTAATATCACATTTAGTGTTCACCCTTACTTCCCCTCGCCGATCATCATCTCGTTATAAAGCACGAGGGAAATTATTGTAATGGTTGTTGGTTGTTGATGAGATATCAGAGAAATGCAAGCATTTTCCTCTTGAGACAAGTTCTCTGTGCAATATTGTAAGATAGGTTGAGATTTGATGTATTCACACTGAATGTTCAAGCTGTGGGCAATGTTGTACCTGATTGGTGTTGTTTTTAATATGACAAGCACATTTCTTTAGATCATGATCTAAAGCAGCTGGTGATGTTTTCCTATCTCTGTGTTTGACTTCATTTCATTCCATTTCTACTGGCTCGCATCAGAAGTTTGGCATAAGATTTACCCTTGATAGGTACCTTATGTTGCTGCTCTCCCGGCCCTTTATGTTTTTTGCTTATAGGTGTATCTGAATATTGATTTCAATTGATTTAACCAGTGTAGTGGATGTTATTGCCTGCTCTCTGATGTATGAATTAATGAAATCTATGTTTAGATGTTCTTGTGAGGATTTAGTTGGATGAGTTGAGAACACTGGGAGGTCTAGAACCCTGTCTCTGCCTCACTAGGATCTTTCCATCTCTTTAAGCCTTTCTAAGATCCCTTGTCCTGCCTCTAATTTTGTCCAAGCAGGTCTGGAGTTAAATGACCTCTGGTCCGACCTATAAAGCAAACTCTCTGTTTCCCTTGCATGCTGCCTTCCAGTGTGTCCAAGGTGTCCGGAGTTAAATGACCTCTGACCTGATCTATAGACAAAATTGGTTGGTTCACCTTTGCTCATTTTCAGTCCTTATTGTTCCATTCCATCAACCATCTTTAAGATCCAAATGCTCTAGATGACTAGCCCAACTGAAATCTTGCACATTGAACACAAGCAAACCCTTTCTTGACTCCATTGCCCAATGGCCTTGAGGTTCCCTAGATAATTTATCTTTGCCTAATTTCCTCTTTGCTCACCCTTGTCTTATATTGGAACCTTCGTTCCTGATCCCCAACAACCAAAACATAAACAATTAAACAAACAACCCTGTGCCTATAACTAGCCTAAAACCTTAACATTTGAGCTTTGAAGACATAAACCTTTGACTACCATAGAGAGATCACTCTCTGGACCTAGGAGGGCTAGATCCTAAGGTCTGAAAGTGGTTCTATGTTGTCTCATCTTTTGGTCTTGTCAACCTAGCCAAAACATGGGAACCTCAACATAATGGCGACTCCACTGGGGAAAAATTGAGTGCACCACACTTCGAAACATCCCGAGGCATTCATACCCACAGTCTCTGGTTAGGTTGGAAATTAGTCACATCTCTTCTTGAACAGCCTCAGTGTCATTTGCTGTGTTCTATTGTACTCTTAGACAAAGCCTGGACAGGGCCAGGTAGCCTCCAGATCTCATCCTCTTTAGGAGGTGACATATCTGGTAAATTCCCTCCCAGTCGATCTCTGGTGAGAGTGTGTTGTGTTCTGAGGTTATTCTTGAAGAGGTGATAGTGCCCGAGCACTGTGGTGGACAGTGTGACCCCTTTGACATACCCTAAACCTTCCACCTGGCGACTCCATTGTTCCTAAACGAAAAGACTCCACTGGTGATCAGTAGGCCTGCTGATTATCTTGGTTTCACATTAGACTCCACCGGGAGACCAGCCTTTGAAACAACATTAACCACAATAGAAGTAGCAAGTAGGGTTAAGCTACTTAGTTAGAAGTGCAACATTCTGGCTTTCAGAACCATTCACACAAGAGCTTACCCCAACCCTGATACACCTGAAATATTTGACAATCCGGAGAGTATCCTCAAGGGAGCTCCTACCCCTCAAAGACCAATTGTTTCCAGTCACATTCATAGAGCTAATTCTACACCTGAAGACTTAACAGCTCTATCACATTTTCTCCTTGACCTAGACCCACCCAACAGATTACCTAGAACTAGGTCATTCAGCCATCTAGACTAGCCAGGCTTTGAGTTTCAGAGTTCATCATCTCATAGTGTTCAACACACTAGGGACGGAGGAACCCCTCCATCTGCACCACCTGATAACCACTTCATTCAAAACCTGGGGCTCTCCCACCCTAGATCTGCTCAGCTAACCACTGCGGGTCCTAGTATCCCCGTCATCCATTTACCAGCTACTCAAATCAATCCTTTACCTCATAATAATATCATCATGGCAGCTTGGTACGCACCTCTGGTCTTACCTCAGCCTTTGTTACCCTTACCCAATGATTATCAATCAAAAATCCCACACTTCACTCCTAAAGAGTCCATAACAGCTCAACAACATGTAGATAAAATGGAGGATTCTTTTGATTACATGGAAATTGATGATGAAACAATAAAAATGAGAATCTTTGCCCAAAGCCTAGGGGGTGATGTAAAGAAATGGTTTAAAAACCTACCTGCTGGTAGTATCCAAGACCTCCCTGCATTATATCGGACTTTCATAGACAAATGGGAAACTAGGGCAAATCCTTTCCAATTCCTAGCTGAATACATGAGCTTTAAAAGAAATGCAGGAGAGAGTGTCCATGATTACACCACAAGATTCAACAACATTTACAATGCTCTCCCTCCACATACGAAACCTTCACAAGGTATGGCCCTAGCAAAATACCCTGATGGGTTTGATGCTGACATGGCCTATGAGCTTAGGGATAAAGAATACACCACATTGGAAGACATGCATAAAGGGGCTGTAAGCATAGAGGCCAATTTGATTGAGAAAAGAGCAAGACTGAGGTCTGAGAAGAGGGTAACCTATAGGGATGACAATGTAGCCTCCACATCTCATCCAAATTATGACAAATTGTCTAAAAACATGGAAGAGCTACAACAAATGATAAAGAAAATGGTTGTCACTGTCAATAACAAAAACAGAAATCAAAACCAGAACCAAAACTTTAGAAGGAACAACAATGCCATTCCCAACAAACAAAGAGAGTTAGATCAACAAGTAATTCCCCCATTCCAAGAAAATTTTCTAGATGAAGATGAGGGAATCATAGAAGAATCTGAAGGGAATGCAATAAACATGTTTGAAACAGAAGACTCGGTCCTTAACTGTGATTCAGGAGAAGATCAACCCTCACCATCATATTGGGATGAGGAATGGTTAGAAACTGAAGATTACATATTAGGATTTGAAAATTCCATGATGCAGGTCAGAGAACAGTATGAACTTAGGAGAAAAAAGAATCAAGACACTTCCAAGCCCAAAGCTCCTGAGATTACCATCAAGAAAAGACCTGATAAAACTTCTAAAGTGTCTGCTGCAAATAACAAATCAGCAGTTGAAAGTTCTGGTAAGCACAAGGAAAAAGACAACCAAGACACTGAAAAACAAAGCCAACCAACCAGCAGTACTAGCACTACAGTTAGTACTCCTGATACAATAGTTCCCAACCCTGTACATAGTGAAAATCAGCCCACTGATTCTACCACTAAGGTGGTGATTAACAAAACAGAGTTGAACACTTCAAAGAGTCAATCCACTTTCAATTTAGAAAGCAAGATTGCCAAAATAAAAATCTCTGTACCATTATCTAAGCTGGCCACTCAAGATGTATATAAGGGCCAAATTTTGAAAGCATTAAACCTAGGGGAAATTAATGATACTGTGAATTTGAATGATGATCAACCTGCCCTCTTGTTTGGTCCAAATATTGAGGGAAAGTTTCAAGAAGGGGTTGTTCCACCTTTCTATGTCAGTCTCAACATTCATGACAAGATCCTTCATAATGCCATGCATGACTCTGGAGCATCACACAATCTAATGCCCAAGGTAGTGATGGAAAGGTTAGGCCTAGAAATCACTAGACCCTACAAGGACTTATATTCGTTTGAATCTAGTAGAGTAAAATGCCTAGGACTAATCAAAGATTTATGTGTGAGCTTGACCTAGGTTCCTGCCAAATGCATGGTCATGGATGTGGTGGTGGAAAATGTGCCACCTAAGTATGGCATGCTATTGTCAAGATCATGGGGAGCCAAACTGCAAGGAACAATGCAGATGGATGGCTCATATGCCACTATCCCTACATTTGGCCAACTTAGAAAGCTGTATAGAGAGTCTCAGATGAAATTCCTAGTCAGTAGCCCTGAGAAGCCTGAAAATTCACCATTGTACTCTGTGCACACAGACCTGCATTCTTTCATTCTCTATAACGACCAATCCTGGGGAGAGCTAGAGTCTGAATGCAGAAATACAAGCAAAAACGCGGAGCCCAAGAAATTTAGCATAATGGCTACCCTAGAAGAATACGATGAAGAAAACCATGGGTCAGATAATGAAAACGAAACTCAGAATGAACTAGAAACACGATGCAGTCAGCCTATTAGTCACACCCATCAAACTAATACACCACATGAAGAACAAGACAACCCACAACCTAGTACAGATCCCCCAATGAAACATAATGGCGAACCCCTATGGGAGATGAATTTTGATGGGTCTTGTACTAGGAAAACTGTTGGAGCAGGGGTGTGGCTACGTAACACAAAAAATGATCATGCAGAGAGCCATGCTATCAATCTGCACTTCAAATGCACCAATAATATTGCATAATATGAGGCTCTTATCCTTGGCCTAAATCTGTTGAAAAAATTAGGGGCCCGTAGGATAACTGTGCATGGAGATTCTGAGTTAGTGATCAAACATGCGAACGATGAATATGCAGCGAAACATCCCCGATTACGAGCATATAGGAATGACACCATGGATTTATTGAAAACATTTGTTGAATACGAGTTAGTGTTTGTCCCTAGGGGTCAAAACGTAATTGCGAATGGATTGGCTTGCCTGGCTAGTTCATATCCTAAGACCCCAGTTGACCAAAAAATCATCATTCAGACCAAATTCAGACCTGCAGTGCCAGAAAATGAAAAATATTGGCAGGTCTTTGAAGGAGACAAACAGATCGCAGATTTCCTAGTGGGAAGAAATGAGTTTGAATTTTCTGATTTAGACTCAAAATCTGATGACAGCTGTCCAAGTGAAGATCCCCCAGATGAACAAGAAACACCCTGTAACATAGAAATAAACACCCTTTCTGAAGAAACTGGAAATCCAACCATGAAATGTGAAAACACAGATAGTGAAGAAATAGAAGTGCTGCAGGCCAAAGACAAGAACATACCCAGAGGCCTGGCACTCTTAGAGGACCTTTTTGACTTTGATGACGTAGCAAAGAAGCCCACAATAGAACATGCAGATTCAGATGTGGAAGAATGCAACATAGGCACTGAAGACAAACCCAAAATGATTAAACTAGCTAAGTCTTTACCTGAAGACATGAAGAAGAAATACATTGAGCTATTTAAATAATTCATTGATGTGTTTGCATGGAGCTATGAAGACTTAAAGGCTTATGACACCAACATCATTCAGCACAAGATACCCTTGAAGGAAAATCAGAAGCCTTTGAGACAGAAACTCCATAGGATCAATCCAAAACAATTTCCTGCAGTTGAGAAAGAGATTAAAAAGATGTATGATGCAGGCATAATAGTTCCTGTGAGTTTTTTTGATTGGGTGTCAAATATAGTGGCTGTGAGGAAGAAAACAGGGGAGATTAGACTATGCATAGACTTCATAAATCTCAATAGAGCCTCCCTGAAAGACAACTACCCCTTGCCTAGAATGGAACACATCTTACGAAAGGTAGTGGGCTCTAAGAGAATCTCCCTGCTTGATGGCTTTTCAAGATATAACCAAATATTGGTACTCCCAGAAGATCAACTCAAAACAACATTTACCACTCCATGGGGCACCTTCATGTATGTGAAAATGCCCTTTGGATTGATGAATGCTGGCGTCACCTTCCAGAGAGCGATGGACATAGCTTTCTCAGAGGAGATAGGGAACTTCATAGTTATCTATTTAGATGACTTGAATATATTTTCCAAAACTGAAGAAGAACACCTGAAACATCTATGGAAAGTTTTTGAAAAATGTAGAAGGTATGGTCTATCCTTAAATCCTAAGAAAACTGTGTTTGGGCTGCAAGAAGGCAAACTTCTTGGTCACATTATATCTGAGAAATGGATTAGGATAGACCCACAGAGATTTGAGGGAATTTTCCAAATCACACACCCAAGAAACATCAAGGAGTTACAGTCCTTCATTGGGAAGATCAATTTCCTTAGGAGATTCATTCCCAACCTTGCGGAGCACCTTAGGACTGTGACTGACATGCTAAAGAAAGGTGAAGGAATTAAATGGACTGTAGGAGCCAAACAATATTTCGAATCTGTAAAACTTGCACTCACTCAGGCTCCTGTGCTGATTAGCCCTGATTTCTCGAAAGATTTTCTGATCTTTTTATTTTCCTCCCAACACACCGTGGCTGCAGTCTTACTGCAAAAAAATTCAGAAGGTAATGAACAGCCTATAGCTTTCTTCAGTAAAGCCTTAAGAGATGCACCCTTAAAGTACAACATCATGGAAAAGCAGGCCTATACCCTGATTAAGGCCTTAAAAGAATTTAGGGTGTACATTCTGCATTCTCACACCATTGCTTATGTACCGAATATAGTGGTCAAAGATATCTTGTCCCAGGACCCCGACGGGAAAAGGGGAAAATGGATTGCTACAATCTTAGAATACGACCTTGAAATAAAACCCACCAAGCTGATCAAAGGTCAAGGCCTGGCCCAGTTAATGGCCGAATCAAACTTGCAGGCCCTTGACATTAATATGATAAATTCCTTAGATGAGCAGGAAGGATTGCCCCATCCAACTGTTGAGGAGAAGTTTCAAAACTCTCCTTGGTATAATGATATCCTTTACATGCTCACCAACCTCAACGCCCCTCCAGAACTATCCAAAACCAAGGCCAGATTCATGAAACTCAAAGCTAGAAATTACTGCATTTTGAATGAGAATCTATACTGGAAAAATCCAACTGGCCTATTGCTGAAATGCTTGTCTGAAGCTGAAGCTGAAAATGTTAAACAGGAGTTTCATGCTGGAGAATGTGGAGGCCACCTGAGTTGGAAAGCCACAACAAACAAGATACTCAGGACTGGTTATTATTGGCCTACACTGTTTAATGATATTCATAAAATGATAACCACTTGCCACAAATGTCAGATCTTTGAAGGTAAAAGAAAGCTCCTTCCCCTTCCTCTACAACCCATCACTGTAGAAGGTCCCTTCATGCAATGGGGTCTAGAATTTATAGGGGAAATTCACCCTTCTTTTTCTGGGCAACACAAGTGGATCTTAACAACCACTGATTATTTCACTAAATGGATAGAAGCCATACCCACTAGGAATGCCACTGGCTCTATCATCATTAGGTTCCTAGAAGACTTCATCCTATCTCGGTTTGGCTGTCCAAGGAAAATAATCACTGACAATTCTGCTGCCTTCGGATCTAAGAAAATGGTTGAGTTCTGTCACAAGTACCGTATCATGCTTGGTCATTCAACTGCCTATTACCCACAGGGTAATGGATTGGCTGAATCATCTAACAAAAGCCTGGTCATAATCATTAAGAAGCTGCTGGAAGAGAACAAAAAGTCATGGCATAATAAGTTGATACATGCTTTGTGGGCTGACAGGCTCACCACAAAGAAATCTATAGGCATGTCACCATTCCAGTTGGTTTATGGAACTGAGGTAGTATTCCCTACAAGCCTTGGAGTCCCAGTGATCAAACTGGTCTAGGAGATCCAATCAGAGGAAGACAACATGATAAGGAGAATAAATGAAACAATCCATCTTCAGCAAACAAGGGATCAGGTTTACAACAGAGCAGTGAAAGTTCAGGACAACATAAAGAGGCTATTTGACAAAAGGGCCAAAGCTTCAGATTTCAAAGTTGGTGACAAGGTTCTGAAATGGGATTCAAAAAGAGAGGAAAAAGGTAAACATGGCAAGTTTGACAGCTTATGGCAGGGTCCATTCATTATCCAGGCCACTGTGGGTCCTAATACATTTTTCTTGCAAGAACTTAAGGGTACAGAGCTGTTTGGGGATCCTGACAACGGCAGGATGCTCAAGCACTACTTCTGCTAATTCTCATTTCTAGTTCCATTTCCATTGTACATATCATTGCAGTTTTACTTTCAAGAAAACATAGAAAAATGTTCCAAAAAACAGAAATAAAGGAGAGGTTCAGACATGCTCAAAACATGAACCTATGAAATGCAAAAGAATGGCTCAAACATGATCAAAATCTGAGCCAAAAGGAGCATAATAGCTGGTCCTAATATACTCAAAATCTGGACCAACAGTGAAAAGAAGAATCAGCTCTAATATGCCCAAAACCAGAGCTGAACTCAAAGAAAAGAGGTGACTCTAATATGCTCAAAAACTGAGTCACGAAGAAAGAAGGATACTTCAAACTGCAGATTTCATGCCATCACAGTTTTGTTTGTAGTTTTCTACAAGTCTTCACTCTAGCAAATCAGACAGTCTAATCCTGGCTTGGCTGCTTTTCAATTTCTGTTTTAGAATGCAGGAGAAGAAACCTATTGGAAAGTTTAATCCCAACAGGTAGTAGATTAGGCAGGGAAACATATGAGGCCAACTGTTTAATCTGGTCTCATGGAGCAATAAGGGTAGAAGTAGAATAGGTGTTTTTGTTTCGAGAATAAAATGTGAAGGGTCTGCTAGCTCAAATGCACCCTAAAGAAGAAAAAATGCTAGGATTGTAGTGTGGGTAGGTAGTTTTGATGGGAGAAATATTTCTGCTGATTTGTGTCTCTAACATATGGTGGCAGCTGAAAATAAAAGAAAAGGGATGTGCCAAGCAGCAGGCAACTAGCCTACTCCAAAGATCATTTCTGGTTTCTTGCCTCCTTCAAGAAGAAGCCATCCCCATGTGGAGCCACTGTTAGCCCCCTATGAAATTCTTGGCAAGCAAGCTGGGGGCTAGATGATTGTGGAGCCTTCAAGGAATGCTTTTCCCCTGAAAAACCATCCTCCTTGAAGTCTCTGAGTGCTATTCCCAATGCAAATCCTATTTACTGATCCACTCCTAAAACGCCTACTTTTCCCCCTTTGCACCCCTGTAATTATCCCTTTCTCCCCTTTTCCCTCCTTCTGTCAAAATACCTTTGTCTCCTAATTTCCCTTATTCATCCCTGAAATCCCCTCAAATCCCCTTGAAATCCTATTTCTGCCACTTGTTTGGCCTTTTCATCCTTCATTCTCTTATCGTTGCCCTGGGCTAGCCTTAAAACACTTTAAAAATGGGCCTAAATCGTAATTTCATTAAAAAAGGTCTTAAAAAACCCGTTTCGGACCTTATGATAGGCTTAGCCCCTTCCGCATTGGCCCCGTGCCTCGTTTCCTCCATGTGGCCCAGCGTTGTAACCACTCGCCAAAGCAAAAAGCGCTTATCTCAAGCCTTATCAGGCACAGCGTTGGCCGTTGATCTCAGTTGATCGGATGACGGACGTTAATTCTCCAACGCCCGCGTTTTCCCCGCCTATTTTCCATGTCGGGCCATCGCCGTCCATTCCCCTGCCAGATCGACGGTCCAGAACCTTTCCCGCCGGTGGACCCCGCCACGCACTGCCCAAAACCGCCCGGTTTATTTCGCACCACCCCTGCGCGCTTGGCGGTTTTTCCCTGTAGCCTAGCGATTCCACTCAGCTACCGCCACCTGTCCCCCTGTACGTTTCTGAAACCACCTTTTCCGCCCGTTAACTCCATCCCTCACGCATTATCTTCCTGACACAGATGCCCAGCGAAATCCACGACAGCCGTCAGATCTGGAGCGGCCCATCCGACGGCTATCGCTCGTCGAAGATGCCCGTTTTTTAATGAATTTGTGCAGTCAATAATCCATGTCTTGGCTCGCCCTCCGCAGTCGATCCTCGCCGTGATAAACGGTCCTGATTCGTCCCCCTGCCGTTGACCATTCCACCGTCTCCCGGGTCTCCACGTCATCCGTCCACTTGGCGTCCCGTACGCCATGTCACCCCACGTGCATCCCATTGCATTTAATCGTTATTTTTCGAGTTTTTTAATGTTTTCGTCGTCCAAACTCCGCTCTGTAAGACTGCTACCCTGCCAGAGCGATTTATCACCATTTCTTGCAATTTCTGTCCTTCATATCCTCATCTGCACCATTGGGCTCATTATCCACCTCACTCGCCACCCCATTCATTGTTTTCCTCACAGTTTATTGTATTTTATAGGGTTGCTGGAGGAAAAGGACCGCCATGGTTCAGCTGTACCATCTTAATGGCGCATTGCACAGACAGAATTAAATCTGGGAGCGAGTACTATCGTGGAGATTGTCAAAGAAAGTGGCTGACAAGACCTACACTGAAGAAAAGCGGAGCTTGAACTCTGAAAATCTCCCGGTGCCATTAAAAAACCTGAGCTAACTTGTCAGAAGCAAAAATGGAGCGGCAAGGTGTCCCAAGTACAACGCAAAGGAGATTAAGGCCCGATAATGAACATCTTAAGCCTGGAATCAGTGGTTTAAGAGGCAAAGCACTAGTTTGGAGATCTTGCGCACAGTAAAATGTAACATCAGGGTTCATTTGTCAGCAGAATGTTTTTCTTCGTCAAGTACAGGGCGCCCCTATATATTTTATTATGCACAGTGTCCCTGAAGGAATTCCCACCCTGACAGCAGTTCAAAACCACCAGAGCATTTATATGGCAGACTTCTCAGTAGTTTATTTCATTTTTGTTCAAAACACCAAGGGTACGACAGCCGAAATCTATCAAGATCATACCTGGAGAAGATCACCTTCTACAAGGGAAGTGACAGAGATTAAATACACAGCAATCAAACAGAATGGGTTTCGGCCCTGCATTCATTTCTGTGTTTAATGTCACATTTAGTGTTCACCTACCACCTCAGTCGACCTTCTGTTCATCATACTATAAAGCACAGAAGGAAATTATTGTAATGGTTGTTGGTTGTTGATGAGATATCAGTGAAACGCAAGCATTTTCCTCTTGAGACAAGTTCTCTGTGTAATATTGTAAGATAGGCTGAGATTTGATGTATTCAGACTGAATGTTCAAGCTATGGGCTATGATGTACCTGATTGGTGTTGTTTTTAATATGACAAGCATGTTTCTTTGGATCTTGATCTAAAGCAGCTGGTGATGTTTTCCTTTCTCTGTATTTGTGATTGACTTGCTTTCATTTCATTATGTTTCTTCAGGCTCGCATCAGAAGTTTGGCATAAGATTTACCCTTGATAGGTACCTTATGTTGCTGCTCTCCCAGCCTTTTATGTTTTCTGCTTATATGTGTATCTGAATATTGATTTCAATTGGTTTAACCAGTGTAGTGGATGTTATTGCCTGCTCTCTGATGTATGAATTAATGAAATCTATGTTTAGATGTTCTTGTTAGGATTTAGTTGGATGAGTTGAGAACATTGGGAGGTCTAGAACCCTGTCTCTGCCTCACTAGGATCTTTCCATCTCAATCAAACCTTTCTAAGATCCCTTCTGTTAAAATTATCCTTGTCTTTCCTTGGAGTTGCTAAAGTAGACCTGGATTTAAATGACCTCTGGTCCGATCTATAAGCAGCCCCTTTGTTCCCCTTTGAGAGCCGTCTCTGAGTATGTCCAAGCAGGTCTGGAGTTAAATGACCTCTGACTTGATCTATAGACAGAAATTTGGCTGTCTTTCCTTCTTCCCCTCTCATTCATTTTCAGTCCTTAATGTTCCATTCCATCAATCATCTTTTAAGATCCAAATTCTCTAGAAAACTAGCCCAACTCAAAGCTTGCACATTGAACACGAATAAATCCTTTCTTGACTCCGTTGCCACAATGTGTGATGTTCTACGAGTTATCTGTCTTAGCCTAATTCTCTCTTTGCTCATCCTTGTCTTAGGTTGGACCTTCCTTTCTGGTTAAGCCAACCAAAGATCGATAATTTAAACAAACAACTTCCAGAGGCCTATAACCAGCAATATCTCAAACTTTGAGCCTCAAGAATACACATACTTTGACTTAATCACGAGAGAGATCCCTCTACCGGACCTAGGAGGGCAGGATCTAAGGTCAGAAAGTGGTTCTATCTTTGTCTCATCTTTTGGTCTTGTCAATCGGGCCAAACATGGGAACCACCAACAATGAGTTCTTCCTTTGGTGGGGAGAAAAATTCATCACCATTGAGGACTACCTCTACGCAAGTATGGACTTCAGATCAGAGCTAGATCTGCTACTTCCACCTGGTGCTGCATGGGGAGCAATTGGTAGGATTTCTTTTATGATATTTTTTTTTTTTTTTTAAATATGAAATGAAATTCTTTTTGATAGGATAAAATAATTAAAAAATTATTGATCATGACACAGATGTAGGACCAGTAAGACCTGAGGGTCTATCAAGGCACAGGCGTCGTGGAAGAGATGTGGAAAATGTCGCAGGTGATCTTGAGAGAGTCCTTCACGTGATACATAGGAACTTGGAGGGATTAACCTACTAAGTGCCTATGGCTACAGTGGAGGACGTGCCAGAAGCTATACAAAAACACGTGGGTGGTGTATCATGAGATTGGGTGCAACTCTTCCGACATGTGGCAACTGCCATAGTCTTCTTTTGGGATGCTCACCCTAGGCAAGGCCCTCAGACATATATTTTAGGATGACTTGATATTTTTTGTGATAGACATGATCGGGCATAAGCCCTAATTTTGTAGGACATTTTTGTCTCAATTTTGTATAAAATTTTGAAGATATGACTCTTATCTATATATAGGCAGTTTTGTGATGTGACTCTCTCATATATACAAATGATAATTGATGATTTTTGATGCTTTTAACGTGATGAATGAATGATATGCCAATATAATTCTTCATTAGCTAATGAATCAAAAAATGTGTTTTTTGATCGTGGGATATGGATATATGTAATGAAATTAAATATCTCTATAATAAATGCACTCTTAGAAGTTAGCGATATAAATAAGGATCTCTGACACGATAGATGTTATTCAATTGAGGCACCACTAGTTGTGAATCAAAGTATACTAATGAAAAACCAACACCAAGATATATTGCTTTAGATAGTAGATTGACCACAACGGTGTATTCTGCAACATTATTCAAAGCAGGACCAATACATATGCCCCTTGAGACTAACAACTGACTAGATGGATAGTAAATTACCAAGCCGCAGAAGCCAAATTCTGGATATGTCGACTAATACCATTGGAAAAGCCTAAATATATCATATCATCCATAGATACCTACCAAGGTAGATCAAAAATATCAACGTTACAATGAACCGATAGAGAAATATGCATAAAAAATACAATACGTACAAATCAAAGTAAATGCCTAGCACAAGCCTAGGCATAATAATTCTTAAGATATAGCCCATTTATGGGATCTACCAGCTCGTTTCCATTAAAATTAACCAATTAATAAGCTCCCTTTTTCAAGACTCTTTTAACAATGTAAGGACCGTACCACATGGATTTAAAATTACCTGCCCCTAAGTCATCCTTGTCTTGATCATAGAACAGGACAAGGCCGCCTTCAAAGAAAACCCTAGGTCACATAGTCTTATCATACTAAACCTTCACCCTTTTCTTATGAGCTTCGTTAATCGTGGCTTCCTATCGACACTAATCATCAAGACATTCCAAGTAAACGAGGTGTTCTTTAAGACTGGTAGTGTCTATAGGAAATTCAAAAAATAGCTTAAGAGATGGAATTTCACATTCCATAGGGAAGATTGATTCCAATCCATATACCAGTTGAAAAGGTGTGAAACCAGTTGTAGTCTTAACTGACATCTAGTATGCCCAAAGCACAATATACAACATAATGTGCCAATTGGATTGAAATTTATTGATCATCGTTTGTAGGATAACCTTCAAGGATTTATTCACGGCTTCCACTTGCTCATTGTCCTGAGGATAATAAGGAGATGAATGCTCCTACCAGAAACCTAACTTGAGAGCCAATTCAACCATCTTAGAGTTCTGAAAATGACTACCATGGTCAGTGAAAATCTCTTTAGGAATACCAAAACGAGAAATGACTTGGTTGAAAAGAAACAGGGTTGTTGTTTCACCATCGTTTGAAAAAGTAGGCATAGCCTTGACCAACTTGGTGAAGTAGTCCACTGCTACAATGATATGCTTATGACCCTTTGCTGAAGGTGGGTTACAAGTCGTAAAAAATATTCCCAACTTTGTGTTGGATTGAGCGATAATAATAGGATAGGACGGAGGGCTCGGATGTGCATGAATTTTAGGTATAGACTTGAAAAGGATGGCATTTATTGATTTCTTCAACATAATATTTGAAAATAAAAGGCCAAAAATATGGGCCTGTGAAAATTTTTTGGAGCCTTGAAAGCCTAGATAAATGACCACCAAAAGCTCCACTATGGTAATAATTCAAGACTACTTTAGCTTCTTATAGGGTTAAGCAATGTCTAAGGATTGAATCAACCCTGTGGCGATATAAACTGTCACCAATGATAACATTTCTTTTCGCCAAGTGACACAAGTTTCTATGCTCGTCCTTTGAAAAAGTGAGGGGATAATTCGAATTCTGAATATATATAATAATATCCCCATACCAAGGATCTTGTGAAGAAATAAGGAAAAGATGTTCATTAGGGAATGATTCCTCATAAACTATTTCTTCTCCACAAGGCAACTCAGAGATTAATTTTGAAAATATCAATGATTCCTTGGATTTAGCAGAGAATAACTCAAGATCGAAATCTTGTAGAATAACAATCCATCTATTATATTTTCCCCCAATCACTCACCTATTGAGAATGAATTGAAATGGATTGACGACTTCCAAAACAAATTTTTTGCGAAGTAGAATATAATGTCTAAGTCGTTGGACAACATGGACTATTGCCAAAGCTAACTTCTCGATGGGAGAATATCGCAATTTAGGACCTATAAATCCTCGACTTAGATAATAAATCACATTCTCACAGAGACCATCGTCTTCCTAAACCAGAACCATACCTATTGTTGATTCTGCCATGGTAAGATACAAGAGGAAATCCCTGCTATAATCAGGTGGAATCCGTAAAGGAGAAGAGGTTAATTCATTTTTCAAAGCATAAAAAAATGAGCGCTAATCGATGTCGTCCCATAGGAATGGAACTCTTTTTTTCAACAATATCATAAATCCTTTTGTAATCTCAACAATTTTGATGATAAATCTCCTCAAGAAATTGGCTTTTCTTTGGAGACTCTGAAGTTGACGAATGGTAGAAGGGGGAGGCAACTGAAGTATTGCCTCAACCTTGAAAGGATATACACAAATCCCTTTAGTAGACACTATGAACCCCAATAACCAGTCAGATGTGACTACAAAAACACACTTATTTGGATTGAACCGGATTTTATAATGGCAACTTCTTTCGAAAATAAATCGAAGATGATGAGGATGATCAATTTTATTTTGAGAATGAGCAGTTAAGTCATCCAAATAAGCTTCGATGATATGCTTGATATCATGGAAAGCATAAGACATGGCCTGCTGGAAATTTTCTTCAGAATTTTTAAGACCAAAAGGCATATTTTTATATGCAAAAGTACCCCAGGGGAAAATAAAAGTTGTCTTATGTTGATCTTCAGGATGGATAGTAATTTTCTTATAACCCTAGAAACCGTCCATGAAGGAGAAAATCTCATTCCCCACACATTCATCGATACTATGATCAATAAAGGGTGTGGGGTAATTATATTTAGGACATGCCTTATTCAAATCTCTGAAGTCTATGCACACATGGATCATTCCTTGTTTCTTGTCCACCTGGACTGGATTTGAAACCCACTCAGTCAAAGGAACAAGGTATATAAAACCCGCCTTAAGCAACTTATAAACCTCGGCCTTGATAGTTGCAACTTTCCTAGGATTTACCGGCTGAAGATTTTTCCATATAGGCTTAGCATTCTCATAAAGGCTTGATCTCACGTTGGACAATTGATGGATCAATTTCAGGCATTTCCTTATAATACCAAGCGAATACATCACGAAATTCTTTAAAAATATCGGTATAGATTTGAATCTCTTCAGGGGGACACTCGATTCAAATGAAAACATTATATATTACATTGGGATCCCTGGAAATGTTCACCGAAATTGTTTCTGAAATGACAAACATATTACCTTCGGAAAAAATATGTGCTGGAGCCAAAGGGTTTAGAATTGGATGAACATGACCCCGTGAGGGGAAAATTTTAATAACCCCCCTAAATTTATATATATAATAAATAGGCGAATCCCCATGATACATAGGAAAAATGGAAGGCGATTTTATTAATAATATAATATGTATATATAATTTTTTGGCGAATCTCTCACGAGATAACCCCCTAAATTTATATATATAATAAATAGGCGAATCCCCATGATACATAGGAAAATGGAAGGCGATTTTATTAATAATATAATATGTATATATAATTTTTTGGCGAATCTCTCACGAGATTATATTATCTTGTAAAATCATGGCGAATCACCAGTACAAATGGTGAATCACTACTACAAAATGGTGAATCATTGTCTAGTGGAGTTTGGGGTGTTGGTTCCAATGAAGATATGGTAGTTGAACTAGGAGTTGAAGGAAGAGAACCACCGAGACCAAGCATGGCACATGGTGACTCGTGAGGGAAGTAGTTCTCGTGCAATTTGGAAAACGCATTCTTCTAGTTCTGCTAAGGGTAGTGTTGTTGCTCATGCTACTACAAGCATTGATATTGAGGTTGGAGAGGAGTTTGAGGAAGCATGGAAGGTAGTAGTGGTGGAGAATTACAAAGAGTACCCCATGATGGGATCCATTTTTCCCTTTGGTATTTGTGCCTACAAGATCTTATGTCCATTGAACCAACAATTAACTGTTCAACCAACAATCAACTTGACTAAGTTGATTAGGTACGAGTCAACTTAGACTAATATTAAAAACTATGCTTTGCACTATCCCATATTTATCACACTAATGCTACACAACATTGTGCATTTGCACCCAACTCTCATGCACGCACATTAAATTTTCATTAACATCTATAACCCTAACCAAGTGAGAATTGATGAACAATTTGCACCAAAGTTTTTTATAGTGTTGAAAGTTCATAAGAAATTTAGATCCATGGTACCTTAAATAAATTTTGAGATAACCACCACAAATTCGACCACAATAGAGAAAACTTGTTATAAATTTTAAACCTTCAAAAATTAGGATTCATGTTCCTAGGAACGATCATAAGAAGTAGTTGGCATATAGGTCGAGTTGTGAGCCTTGACACATTGATAATGCAATGGCTTAGGTCAAAAATCACACATTGAAAAGTCATCAATGAAGAGAAGACAAGATCATTATGAATTACACATACTCCAAACTTCCTACCAAATTCTACTTAGTTGTCCGCAACTCAACTATACATAATCTTATAGTAAATAAAAATTCCACAAAGCCTTCTTAACATAGCTAATAAATGGCCATTGGAAGAGCACCCCTTATATAATAGTAATAGTAGAAATCAATAGATTATTTCATATTGAACTTCATAGCCATAACGCTCCTATGTATTGTATGATGTATTCAACTTGCATTATCAAATATAGATAAAATCATACTTTTGATTGATAGATTTAAAACATACTTGTGCACAATGTTGAATGCAATGCCAGTCAAGGAGTAAAGTCGGTTTAACATGTATTGATCTATAAAATAATGAAGAAACTTAGTAACACATCACAACTTTCATGTTTGAAAATATTATAAAGCTTTCATGCAAATCCATTGTTGTTATAGTTCCTTCTGTTGACCATGTTCCACATAAGCATGGAAAATCAAGTAATACTAGCATTTGCACCGAGAGGTGCACAGTAATGTCAAGGAGTGGGGATACATCTTCAATGCGAGATAAAGGTGATGTAGGTGATAAAGTTAGAGGAAATACAAAATGTTTTGGAAGAATGGGTGGTTTGTTTATCAACTTTTGTGAGTTATCTTGAAAATTGTTTTTTTCTCTTCATGCCTACCTCTGAAACCTTCAAAAAAACTATCCACAAAATGCATATTCAATGACCTCTACGGAATATGTACCTAGTTCGTGAGAGGAGCATTAATCTTTGTTTAAAATATAATAAAGTGAAAGTATAAGATAGTGAACAACTTCAACTCCTCCCTAATCTTAAAAATTTTATATTTATCTAATATTATCATTTCCATGAAATAAAATTGGTCACAGATTTTTAATATAATAAAATAAAAAATTTAATTAAACAAATATATACATCAAAACATAATTGACCAAATTTCTATCTATTATCCAAACCCGTCACCTTTCGTATCCCATTCATTTAAATACACTTGGTTGCATTATCTTAAATTAGAATATGTTCATATGTATAATACAAAGTGCTTCACCCTCAAATATAGTTTTTCTCCCCCTTCATTTGGGTTCTCTGGGTTGCATTATTCCTGAATTCATGATATACTTACTATATAGTAACCAAAAAGACAAAGAAAAAAATCGGTTCTATTTTAAGATAAGTTTGAGCTTTTAGAAAAGATGTAGCCAAAGGCAACAGACTGGTTTCATTTAGATATAGGTAACCCTCCGAATGTAGACCATTCCTTGAAGAACATTTTTATTGATGAGGAATTTAATACAATATTCATTTTTCGAACAAAAAATATTATTTATATAGATTTGTGTATGGGGTAAACAATAAATAAAAAATTTAACTAGCCTTGGGGTGGTCAATATTTATAAATTTTATTTATACTTGCTTTACCATGTATATCATATACCTATCAATCACAAACATGAAAAGCTGTGGAATTCATAGTGATGATCTGCTCTGGAAACACAACCAACCTTTATTATTACCAATATTAACTTTTATATAGTAGCACATATGTAGATAAAATTTCCAGCTTCCAAAGAGACAAACTTGCTTCTCCAACATGATGGCACATTCTTATCTACTAACATTTCTAATTGCTGAATGTAAGAAAGCTTTCTAAGTACATCTAATCTACTGTGAGGCTCGAACTCCTAGACTATGTTCTTTTTTACCATGTATCTATAGGCTGCAACCTTCTTCTTGTTTGAAGAGGAGTTGTATATTATCAGAACTACCTTCCCTGCCTCTGATGCCTTGAAGGAATTGCAAATTGACTCATCAGATGAAGGAAACTTTCTATTCTTGTCAATTAGAGTTGAATAGCTTCCCTGTGCACTCAGCACAAACTCTGGCCAATAGGAAACATCCCACCCACCAACTATGAGGTCCCATAGAATTGTTGTTTTTAGTTGTATCTAGATTAATTGCCACCTCCAACTTTTTTTCATTATTAGGCTTATTATAGATTTTTCTAGAATTTTTTCCTTGGACATGTTGCTAACCTTACAAAGACCACACAAAATAATAAACTTCTATTGATGAATTCCTCTCATGGAAATGGTCATAGATAAATAACTTAACTCAGTAGAATTCCAAAAAAAATATCTAATATAATGCACTAAAAAACCCTCTTATATTTAAATTTAAAAAAACTAAAAATAAAATAAATAAATAAATCATAAATAACAACTTAAAATAGAATTTTCAATATATTATTTAATTGTTGCATTAACCTAGAAGTAGAATGCTACAATTGCTATACATGATTTCCTGAATCATCAACGTGATGGTTATTTTGCAGGGCATTCCAAACTATCAATTGAACAGTCAACAGCTATATCCAAATCAAAATTAAATTACAAATACAGTACTCTACGAGCTGCCACCAAAAATTTTAACCCAGCAAACAAGATTGGCGAAGGAGGCTTTGGTTCGGTTTATAAGGTGATATCCGAATTCCTTTTATCCTACAAAGAGTTATGAAATACGAAGAGTAAATTGAGTAATATAGAGGACATGTTGACAGGGAATTTTACCAAATGGCAACGAAGTTGCGGTGAAGAAATTATTTATAGAGAAAGAACAGAGTGTGAACGACTTCTTCAACGAAGTGACTCTGATAAGCAATGTTCAACATAGAAATCTCGTCAAACTGCTTGGATGTTGTGTGGATACCACAGATAGACTCTTGGTTTATGAATACCTTCCCAACAAGAGTCTTGATCTATTCATATTTGGTGATCTTTCTTCACCCTAAAACTTGATTTTAGCTCCAGTCAATGTGACATTTCAAACACTATTGTTTAGTTAGTTAATATAGTTATTTGAGACCGAATTGTAATTTTGCAACAGATGAAAACTTGGGCAGATTTCTGGAGTGGTAGTTGAGGCTTGAAATTATATTAGGAGTTGCTGCTAGGCTAGCTTATCTTGATCAAGAATCATATATTCGCATTATCCATAGAGACATAAAAGTTAGCAATATTTTATTGGACCAACATTTCAAACCCAAAATTGCAGATTTTGGATTAATTAGATACTTTGCTGAAGATCAAACTCATCTTGACACCACAGTTGTTGGAGCCAGGTGAGAATAAATTAATAAAAAATGAAAACTGTTTTTTGGTAGTTTATTTAGTCTTCAAATTTGACTTGACTGACAAAAATGGCTTGAATCTAACAAAAAAAAATAAAAAAAATTAGCAGTAGGAAATGTTTGAATCCAGTATTTAATGGTGGAAATAGATTCAACGCCATTAAAAACTTTTGGGGCATCCAAAATCTTGAAGTTTGACAGCTATAAAGTGGATTTTCAAAAATTTCTGCCGGAGTTAAATGTAGCAGTAGGAATGTTTGAATGGAGTTTTTAATGATGGAAATGGATTTAGCAGGATCAGAAACCTCCGGGGCACCCAAAATCTTGAAGTTTGACATCTATAACGTGGATTTACAAAAATTCCTGCCTGATTTTATCAAAAAATTGTAAAAGAAAATGGCTATCTTTCAGATATCTTGGCCATTTGCAAGGCGTAAGTTCATGCAAAGGTGGCCATTTGCAAGGCATAAGTTCATGCAAAGGTGATTATCTGGCACCTGACAAGAATTTCTCAACACAGAGGTGCCATAGAAAGAAGTTAACATCTCATGGTGTGTTGTTGCTCCAAATTTACACCCTGCATATTACATAAATTCAGAAATGCCCATCTCCTTTGGAAACATGGAACCTGTAAAACAACAGACAAAAGAATAATACTATTTATTTCTTAAATACAAGAGGTCTAAAATACTTTACAATATAATAGTCCATGTTAATCTCTTTTTCCTTCTCTTAAAGAAAGGAGACTATCAAATGCAACACTGAAAATCTCTTTTCTTGAAGATAAAAAGGACATACAAAGGAAAGAGGAGAGTCAAAATACAACAAATTTATGATCAGAAAATAATTAAACAAAAATTATGACCATCAATAGCTCAAACAACAAAATCTTCAATCACTTATACCAATAGATTATAAAACGAGGTTTACAAAGTCTTAACTCAGAGTCTGTGTTTAGATAACGTGCCATTGGGCAGTCACAAGTTACATAATGATATTATGGGAAATATATAAGAAACTTTTGTCCAGGCAATATTTTCTGCATCTCACTTAAAATGTTCACAGAACTGTTCACATAAACTTTAAAGTTTAAATGAATTAACATATAATAAAACCTTGTCATATTTCATGCTTTGCTTTAACCATAGAAGGCTGAGTATTTATCAGTTCTTAATTAAATAAGTTAACGAAAAAGTTCTACTGGATGTTCTGTGCTTTTAAACAGTTAACAGATAATATCTCAACCAAACTTTCAAAGACTAGATACAGCCTTCTAGCAGAAAAAACAGAGTCTAAAGACAAAAAGGTCATTTGTCCCTATCATTATGATTCATTAGTAGATCCAATAAAAGGAAAAATATACATCAAACGACAAATTATGATTACAACAACCTTCTAAGCATGATTGAAGAAAAAGATACCGTCAATTTTGAAGAAATTATTTCTTTCTGGATATACTACAATCATTATGTTCATGACATTATTCAGGTCAGAATTAGTCCCAATGTGAAAGCTGAAAATCGACACACCTACAGTAATTAACTGAAGCCATTAAAACACTTATTGTTAGTGAATTAAGAAGGATCCATATTCACCAGTATGAAAAGGAACACATCCCCTGTATGAAAGGGAACACATACCCTTATTTTCGTTGGAGATAAGAAGACACCTAGAAAGCATCCCTGGTCATCCATTTATTGCCTAGGAACTATCCCTGTGACATTCCCTACAAAAAACAGGGCAGCCAGAATATCCCCATTCTCTGATTTCCCCCCTAAAGCAGTTTGGAACAGTAACTGTTCGATGATCTAGTGCAGATCTTTGACATATCATCACCACAATTGTGGATAAAAACTAAGTAGAGAGAAAAAGGTAAGCAACTCAGAAAAAACATGTTATTAAGAGTTAGCAGACTCAAAGAACCTGTTTGATATGCTAAATGAGAGGAGTGACTCCAAAGAAACTTGTCACTAAGTTACCAAACTTGAAGAACCAATTTTATATGATAAATGAGATCCATCAAAAAGCCATTGATGGGACTGTACAAGACGTTATAGAGAAGGGTCAGAAATGGTATTAAGTGGTAGTTAATCTGAGAGGAAAGGATACTAAGGAGATATGCAAATTCTCAAGCTAAAGCAATCCCAAAGATTCCAGGGTCAGGGGAACATTGATTTGGTTATAACAAGTACAGGCAAGAGGTTCACAAAGCCATAGTAGGGCTAAGCGAAAGAATGATTCATTATTAGGCTTATTATAGATTTTTCTAGAATGTTTTCCTTGAACCTGTTGCTAACCTTACAAAGACCACACAAAATAATAAACTTCTACTGATGAGAGAAAAATCATGTGCTCCAAATCTATGACACTTCCTTTCAAATATCCTGCTACACATGCTTTCTAGACAATCTCGGCACAGTATTTCTTCTTGTTTTTTGATAATGGAAACTGTGCCCATCCTGAACATTTTCTTGTCATTCAACACATCTTCAGCACTCAGTTATTGTTGTGCACTTATTTTTTTATCTTGAAGCATATAATAAGAGTGTTTTCCTGCTGGATATATGGAAATGTCACCAACTACATTAGTCCCAAGGTCAAATGAATGGGTTCAATGATCCATCTGCTCTTGATTTTAGTGTTATCTTCCATATTGTTGAATTTTCCTTATATCCCAGATCTGGTCTATGTCTATACCAGATCAGAAACACACTGAAGTTACTCAATTACAAGCACTTTGCATAGTGGAAATATAACAATGTTAAATCAATTATGCACAGATCTATTTGGCCCAAATATTGAATTTTAGTATTCCATTAACACCTTGGACCTGTTGGATGAATGCACATCAAGGACATGGCATAAGGCCCCTTCCAGTCACTTATGAAGCACTTAGTTGTTAAGGTGGTGCAGTAAATTAATACCATACACTATATGACTGGATCTGCTCCATTTAAAATGTCTTCAGATAATATGTAGACTATTAACAGAAGGAGATGCCACAGACCTAAGGATGTAATTGCAAAAGCTTTATCTTGTACAAGATTTGTCTTTTACTGCAATAAATATCTGGCATTTTTTCTGAGAGAGACAACAGCTTTCACGTGATCCCTAAGCAACAGCCCTGGACTGGCAATACAACAGTGGTGATTGTGATCATAGAGGAAGAAATTGCTCTATCAAAGCATTATGTTGCAGGAAACCACCTTTTGGGAAAATGAACTCTGCTGCAAGTTGATTAAGTGTTGAGGGAATTTGATGCCTTCAATGGACAATTTCTCTGAGATTTTGTATCATTGGCTTATAAAGATCAATTTTGTCATATGACTATTTATGGAAGCCAATCTTCACAGTTGACTTGATGGATTCCCCTATTTATGTACCAATTCAAAAACAGTTTCACTGATATTGCCTCTTTTGGATCACTGCTGCCTGTTCTTTGTAAATACAATCTTTGATTTCAAAACTGTAACAAACGTTAAGCTTTTTTGTGAGTTGATCACCTGTGTGGTTTGGTAATATGCTGTGAATTTTTAATATAAGGTATTTGTCTATTGTGCATTTTATAAAACATTGGTTTAGATTTACTACAATGCACCAACTCGTTCAAAACCTAAACAAATTTGCAATCCCATTATATAAAACATTGGTTCAGCTTTACTACAATACATTCTGGCTTATGACTTCAACTCTTTTGCAATCTAAACCGGGTTGCTTCTGTAAAGATATTTTAATTTTTTAAAAATTTGGCAAGTGTAGACCTTCCAAGTGAGAATGAGAAACATAAAATTAAATTAAGTATAATTTTTTTATGTTAGAATGAGAATGTGAGTGCTTAATAAACACAAAATTAAATTAAATTAAGGTTGAATGAGAATGCTTAATGAAAATAAACATAAAATTAAATTAAGTGTAGACCTTCTGTGTAAGAATGGGAATGTGAGTGCTTAATAAATATAAACATGGAATTACATTTGAACCTTGAACTTGGTCATCTCAAAATTAAAGTCCTTAAAATCATATTTGGCGATTGTAGAATTTGGTCATCTCAAAATCAAAATCCATAAAATCATGTGTCCCAATGACCATCTCAATTGTACACTCACCATGTTAGAAGTGCCAGGTGAAGGAGACAGTGCAATTCAACTGGACAGTTTCCATCTTAAAAGTGCCATGTGAAGGGGGCAGTGCAATTGATATCCACCTTTCCAAAAAGTAGCATGTGATGGTATTGGTCACTTCTGTCCCTGTGGGATATGATGGTTGCAGTAGCTTTTTTTGAATACTGTCTAGTGTCTGTGCTCAGTTTTTTCCACTCAGGAGACCTGTGCTCTTGAAAGCAGGTGATTATACAAGTCTGAATTAAATTTTGCTGACAGATTCTCATCTATTCCCCCAAATTTCGTGGTGAGCACTGCATTGTAGTTAAGTTAATCTCGTCTTAGATTGACTGATATTTTACCAGGGGCTAGTTCAGTTCACTTGACTATTTTGTATGTTAAGTCATCCCTTTGGCATCCTCTTGGCTTTGATATGGAGGTGGGCTATTCAATTTCACCAATGGCATTTTTTGTTATCAAATGTTGGCAATCCAGATACGATCTACTCATTTGGATAAACTCTTAAATTATAACAAGATTTAGCATTTTTGCCTCTCCAGAGTGGGAAGGGGCCAAGTTGTTGAAGATTAGCATTTTTACCTCTCCAGAGTGGGAAGGGGCCAAGTTGTTGAAGATCCGAGAAGGTAGTTACTAGTTAGCAGTAATGATAGTCATAAAGATGAAAAACTGAAGTTCAGTCAGTACTCAAGGCGGGTATAAAGATGGTTGTCCTTTCTCATGCCACAGTACAAACTATACTATTTTGGTACCAAACCAGTCCACCAGTCCAGGTTGGTGGCCAGTTTGACCCCTGGCCCTATCCAACTGGCCAGTTTGATCGGTTCCAGTTCAGTCTGAGCCAATTTTTAAAACTATGGTACTTGCAAATGGTTTAACCATCTAAGAATTCCCTAGTTGATTCTGTGGTGCTCTGTTTTCCCTTCTCTACAAGTTGCAAATATAATATCCCTATTTTCCATTACACGAAGCCTTCTAATATTAACAATTTTTATACAAACGTTTCTTCTCTTCTTTTATGTTTGCATTTACCAATTACAAAATCAACAGTTCATTTTTTTTTTATCACAGCAAGCTTCTTCTTGTAGATGACGAGGACAAAGGAAGATGGCTGAAGACACTAGAGTGTAGACAAAGAGTAAGACCATAGACAGCTAGAGCCCAGTTCATTAAGTTGTATATTGCATTGACTTAGAGAGTTAGAAACCTTAACTGCCCTCAAATATGAATATAGAGTATGGCAGAGTCCAAGTAGAAGTTGCAGATCAATTAAAAAAATCTAGGCTTTAGGACCTATCCAAAAATCTGGACTTTGGAGCATGGACAACTCTTCCCTGAGCAACCAGACCCAAGCAGGTTTGATTTTTTTGTTTTTGTTGTTTGATACGATTATCAGCTCTGTTTTGATTTTTCATAGCACTGGTTAGCCAAAGTGCTATCTGATAATCCAGTTTTAAATTTGAATGTAATGCTTAACTATGTCTGGACAAAAGTGACTTGCATCTTGTCATCCTCTGACGTAATAGAAATATATTTCAGTGGAGGAAAGCATGTATCCCAAATCTTCCAGGAGAATGTGTCATTTTACACATTAAAACATCTGTAGATATGATTTACACCAAACAACCAAAAGCAGATATGGGCATAACGCACAAGGGGATGACCATGCCTAGCTGCACCTGCAACATCCTAGGCTAGGATATGGCTGAAGCTATCCAAAAAAAATTCCACTTCTGGTCCAGAAGCATTTGCAATAAGTCTGTCTACTTTTTTGCATGTGCTCAGAGGGGATTGGAAATGATCATATACAAAAAGCTAGCCACAGATGATTGCCAGTTTCCAGTGCCAATTGGAAAACCAGCCCTCATCTGGCACGAAACTTGTATTACTAGCTTCTTCTTGGCAAAATCAAATGTTAGAACTTCCACTAAGTACTTCCAATTTCCTCTGAGGATCACACAGCCAGGCCGTCTCAGCCCTGGGTACTCCCCCAATGACATTGTCAGGTAGTGCAATTGCACCTCAACAAGTGAAATGGCAGCAGAACCTTCTTCCATCTCCTCTAATTCTAATGTATTACCTAATGATGAATAGTAATTTTTCTTTTTGTTATTAAATTGTACTTTCTTGCTGATATCTTTATTCTTTAGTTTTCAGCATGGCATTCCCACAATATATTGTTACCAGTTGTACATTTCAGTCCCACTGACCCACTTTTTCCATCATTTGTGGACATGGGCAAAATTATCTATCTAGTCTTATCTTATCTTATATGATAAAAACAGAACACAAAACATAAATTGATTTATGCAACCTCAATTATTAGAGAGCTTTGAGTTTCCTATAAAAATATGTGAACATTGATTTGCCAGTATAATCATTATGCAGTTTTTGCATAGTTTGTATATGCTCTGAGAGGTTTGAGTTTCCTATAAAAAGATGTTAACATTGATTTTCCAGTATAACCATTATGCAGTTTGTGCATAGTGTGTATATGCTCTGAGAGGATTGAGAATGACCATACATAATGCATTTCTTAAACAAAATAACCAAAGGCATCCAGCAGCTAAGTTATTCAATGTCTAATTATTAAAGATGTGTATCAACAGATGCAAACTCTATAGTATGTTGCATATGTTACTTATGCTTGCAGATCGCAAATGTTGTTTTATATTTTCTATGGACATAATGATAAAGATGATTAGATATGATAGATTTTAGGTTGACTAATGCCAAAATATTTTGATTATATTACTGAAATTAGCTCTACAATGCTTACATTCTGTGTTTGATCAAGTGGTATCCAAAATCGATTCCTTCCATTACTGTAAAAAAATTGATTATATCTAC
This sequence comes from Pinus albicaulis, assembly GCA_034641835.2. NCBI lineage: Eukaryota > Viridiplantae > Streptophyta > Pinopsida > Pinales > Pinaceae > Pinus > Pinus albicaulis. The sequence continues at coordinate 64,289 of JAXQQM020083392.1, forward strand.
AAGTACATATATCATAGGAATTTACATTAAATGATAGGGACATGTCCTCTGAAGCAATTGCGATGAGGTGAGGTAAGTTGTGAGTTGCAACATAAAATATATATAATAGGAATTTACATTAAATGATAGGGACATGTCCTCTAAAGCATAAACCAACTTACTCAGCAGATGCAGAGGATTTGATTTTATGATGGTAGCTAAAATATTTTCTCTTAGCTCCAATTTTCTTTACCAGAAATGGACAGCATGTAAATGTTTTCCCGTACCATGTTGGAAAAATTGAAGTTGGTATCAAATCATGAAACTGGCAAGGTAGCTTTCATACTAAAGTCAATTTTCTTTTGCAGAAATACAATCATGCCAAACTCAATCCCTTATTTGATTATGATATGGAACTCACTGGTCCATTCTAAGAAATGTTTTCAGTCAGTTTGGATCAATATGTAGTTTTTTCACTCTCAGATAACAGGGAGTTGGACTCAATAGAGATGCAAATTATCGAAACATCCGATTACTTATATATGTTGGGGAATCAAAGTCCATCATTTGCTCAAAGTGAACACGAACTTAGAAATTAGAAGAATAAGGGCATGCAACCATTAGTTCCCACTATACAAAAAAACACATGCAATCAACACCAAATGGCTACTACAAAAGGTAAGCAGTGTCAGGAGAAACCCTTCACCCATCTAAAGACAACAATCTGTTAGACAAAGACCCAGATCTACTTAGTAAATTTTTCGAAATCTTGTCTTACACCCAGTGCTTTGGACTACAGAACAAAGGGGAGTATTGTTAGACGTGGAACAAAATCTCTACCATAGGATAATGTCACTGCAGTAAACAATCATGTTCATGTGGATTTCAAGGAAAACTGATTATCTATTTAGAGTCTGGTATCAGGAGAAACCCATCACTTATCTGAAAGAAAAAAATCTATTACACTAAGAACCAGGTCTATTTAGTAAATTTTTCAAAATCTTGCCTCACACCCTGTGCTTTGGGCTAACTAAACAGAGGAGTTGTTAGATTTGGGAACAAAATCTCTAACATAATACGTCACTGCAGTAAAATAGGATAACAACAAGCAGTAATATAGGAACACCTCTAGTTTCATCAAATACATAGCGAAACCAATTCTGGCCAAACATGCCATTTCAGAAAAAGGTAACAAATCCCTACAAGAACATAATCAGACAATGGTACACAACGACCTGGCCCGATGCAAGAAATAAGGTTGACAGCTTGATTTGAAAACCTCTCTTCATGTGTTGGTAAATTTAGCAGTCGCAGTTGTCGGCTGCGATGAGGTGAGGTAAGTTGTGAGTTGCAACATAAAAGCAAAAGAAAAGACGAAGTCAGGGGCAAAAGAATGGTATTCGAGCTCTTAAAATGAGCACTACCATATTCCATTTTGGAATTCCGTTACAGAGAAAGTGATTAAACCTTCCAACTAGAAAACACCATCAGATTTTTTTGCATTTGGATAGACAAAAGGAAAAGGAAACTTCAGTTGACAAAGGCAAAGAATATATAAATGAAAATTAAAATACATCGTTTCAATAGATGTAACAAGAAAAATTTATAAAATTCAAACTCGTTACTGTCTTCACACCATGTCTGAATCAGAGTAGGAGAACCAGAATCCGCAGCGAGGTTATTAGAAGCAGTAAAAAGTATAAAGGGCAAGATCTAACTGTCAACACCACTACTGTCTTCACACCATGTCTGAATTAGAGTAGGAGAACCAGAATCTGCAGCAACAAGGTTATTAGAAGCAGTGGTGGCAGCGACGGCGGCCCAGGGTCTTGAAACCCATGGTCTAGGCCCCATCTGTCAGGAGGAGGAGGAAAGCAAGATCCAGGAGCCATGGGCCAAGACAAACCGGGCCAACCAGGGGAAAACTAGGGGCAAGAGTAGCAACAACGACATTCCATGTTGGGTTTGGAAAATTCCACCCATATGACCAAGCACCTCCAAAAAAACGAAGCCCCAACAACCCTATTCACCAGACGCCTCTTATCCAGACCCAGAAGAAGACTCCATTGTTGACTCCAGTCTAGATGCAAGCATTACCCTGCAGCCATACTGGATATTGGGGGCGAAAGTAGTTCCAAAACCCTCCAGCCTAGCAAAATCGAGGCGAATACCAACCAAAACTGTCCAGACCAGAAAAATCGGAGGCGAATCCAACATTTTATGTTTTATGCGCTTTTTCTTTTTTTGGCTAAAGCATAATAATTATTTATTTTTAAAATAATTTTGGGGCTAATTATACAAACTTTACAAAAGAGGGTTTATAATAAAAAAAATTCTCCTCTAAAATCTAAAACTCCTTAAATTTTGCCTTTGGGCTCAAAATTCACCCCTAAAATTTTCCCCGATGACCAGCTTGATGGAGGGCTATACAAACTTGACTCAACTTCACGCAAATCTAGTAGAAAATATGACCGATGAAGTAAATCATCCCACGGTCTTTCCACAACCGATTGCTTCTAAGATTTCCTCCTCGAACGGTAAACTCGTACTGCTGCGCTCCAAAGAAGAAGTCAAGTTAAGGGTCCAAATCGGAGCCACATCTCCATCCAAATCCTTTGGTGAAAGAGGAACCAGATCGAATATGCAATGTTAACAATCGATTGATGAGCAATTTCTACTTGCATATGATATATCATTCCACCCACTTGCCCATATTCTAATGTGGTCGTAGAAGAGGGTAAGGCCAAGGATCCTAAAAATAATGAGTTCGGAAGAACTCGGGAAGGAACATTATAAGATGAAATAGAATTTATATGAAAAATGTGAGGTGAAATATCAAAGGTACCCATCAATGAGGCATACATACCGACTCCTAGATTCTCAACAAGTTTCTGGCATTATTCACCAAGGGAACAAGAGAGAACTTCCGTAGGATGCATTGACTTACTCCAGAGAATAATACATTTGATCATCAATACGCCATTCTCTTCCTTCATTGGGAAAACATAGGATAATAATGATGATACAATGGCATCCATCACATAAATCCAATTTCGTCCCAAGAGAAGGTTATAGTTCAAATTAGCATCAACTATTTCTACTTTGATATTGACTACCTTGTTCCCAACATAGATGGGCAAGGCAAGAACAAGGCCACATGTGGCCTATGAGAATGACCATCAAATGCGCTCAAGAGAGTAGGGTAAGAACGATTGGAGGAGATCCAATAGCTTAACATGAAATAGATACGACACATGGGAAGCTCCTTCATCAACTACGCTTAGAAAATATTGATCTTTCGATACATAGATTTAATTTGAAAATCCATACGATGAGGAAGTCTCTTCTTAAGATTTGACATATCGAATGTAATAATAAGAGTGCTTTTTGGATCTACCACCCCGATTGCAAAGTGGAGAACCGCGCTCTTTGTGTTGGTAATGACTGAGTACCTCCAACGAAGACATAACACAAGGACTTTGAGCCGTATATTCTACAATGGAGTATTTATGGGCTACCTTGGCATTAGGGTTAATCGTCGAATGTATATCATAGCCTTTAAGTATAAGAGGTATAGGCTCAACCGTTGTGCCTCCTATATGGAGTGGCTCATAACACGAGCGACTTAGCTCTTTAGAAGATTTGGATTCACCATAATCACGTGATCTCATTGCGACATCGACATGAGCACCATCACGTATACATTTGAAGAGTTTTCTCCCTCCTAGTTGCCCTCCGTGAGCTCTAGTATTTTCATTCGCACCTCGCAAGCATTTGTTGCCCCCTGGGGGAAAATAGTGATCCGCATGTACTCGGGGAACTAGAAGAACCCTACCGAGCTAAGCCAAGCACCGAGCATCCCGAATCTTAGGGAAAATTTGAGTGAGATAGTCTCAAGTGCACAATTTGCAAGGAAGCTTAACTTTCTTTTTCGAATCTCTCTTACCCTCTCCAACATTATTGTTGGGTTTGTTTGCATTATCCTTCCCACCCTTATCATTTTTCTTATCGTGTCCTTTCTTTTTCCCATCGGATTTTTTATTTCCTTTGTAAATAGAGGATTGGAAAACATTAATCTTTAAAGGTTGGGAAGGCATAGACACGGCGACGCAATTTCGAATAGAAGAAGAATTTTGTAAAGACAATCGGCTAAGTACAATTTATTTAGGAGGTTGGCCATATTACTATCTATCGAACCAACCAGCTCCGTCGGCGCATGGGACCTCCGGGCTTCGTCTTGGCTAAATCTATCTTGGATCGAGGAGCATATGGAAAAATATTATTAAGAATCCTGATCGAGAATAGATAAGTTCTAATTGTTGGGCTCTAAAGACAAAGATACCTTTCAAGAAATACCCTAGAGAGAGATACATTTTTAGATTTCCGGATGTAACATTTTTAAGAACCCATTCTGTAAGGAATTCATTAGGAATATAGCTTTAATGAGCTTCTTTCCTTCTTTCTCCATTTTAATATGGTCGAAATGTGAGTTGCCTTATCTTGCTAGAAGTTGGCCAAAAGCTTCCGCTCCATCATCATACCGAACGAGAAACTCGAAAATTATTCAAAAACATAGTAGTCACTTTTCCAAACGAAGCAAAGGTGCTCCCAAGAAGCCTCTATGTACCATTTAGCAGCATTTCCTGGCCAAGAGGTGTTGAAACAATCTCAACCTAATTGAATCATCAATAAGGGAATTAGATGAGCAAGATAAGTGGAAAGTTGTTACATGGTCAACCTGATCTTCACCAACCTTTCCTTCAAATTTTGGAATATCCGATGGAAGCTTGGTGGAACTCCGCAGGCCAAGCCACACTATATCGATAGGATTGTTAGTCAATTTCGAAAGATCCGGAAAATTTAGGGTTTCTAGGAATGGTAAGCATGGAGGACCTTGAGAATTCCATCCACCATAAAGGATTCCCAACATTTTGAAAAGAATAACTTGGGTTTGCCGAGGTAATAAACTCGCCAAGGATTTTTTGTAGAAGTTACCGAACCATAAGGAAAACCTTATGGTCCAGGAAATTTAGAGTAGGACCTCCTCCTACCAAAGGGTTTCCATATATAGGAATGTTTCCCCGAATGAAAGCGCGAGAAAGAAGATGATACTCCTCGGGTAAGGGTTCCATGCATTAGCAAAAGGAGTAAAACCCCGATAGGTTCCGCAGGAGAAAGGCGTTCCCCTATTGATCAACATGAACTCGATTCCCGCCCTAAACCACCAAAAGCAAGGTTCTAGCCTTAAAAAGTATTGAAAACCTTGACCTCTTAGAAAGGATTGAAACCTTGACCTTGCGAGGAGAGAGGAAAAGAACCTAAGGAAGGGTTAGAATGAGGGAATATGACTGCTTCCAAAGGGAAAACTCGAAAAGAGGCTGAACCACTAGCTATTGAAGACACAAAATGTGGAGACATTAGATGCAATGGTGGAAGAAACTAATGGAATCGTACTCAGAAGGCATCCCAAATAAAATGAACAAGTGTGGGAAGAAAATCATGGATGGCCCCACTCGAAGATGGAATGGAGGTAGAGCCAAATATTGTAGTACTAGAGTGATAGTTGAAATAGAAATTATACCTCCTCCTTCTACCGAAAGATAAGTAGAGTATGCACACTAGAAGTACCTACATAGTTGAAACTATGGTCCTAGCAATGGCCATTGAAAGAAAATAAGGAGAAATAAGAGGGCTTGTCCCGCCCATGAGCTCTAGGTCCTAATGTATAATATAACACCAGGAAAAAATCAAAAGGAAGAGGGAAGAAGGAGTATTTGAGGTTCGTAAATCTCTTCGACCTCAGACTTTTTCATATGGAAAATAATCCTCGTAAAGGAGTGGAGTACTCCTCTCTAAATCACAACTAACTCTAGGATCACCCTAAAAATTATAGCCCCAAGCGCAGGATCACTCTCCAATGCATTTGCCGCTACCGATTGGAAATAATCCACTGGATTTATCCTACGCCTCTAGAAGAAGGCTCGACACTTGCAAAAAAAATCCCACGAAGCCTCCTAACATTGACGAACTGATCGATCAGCCACTTTTAATTGTTAAGAGAACTTATACGTACTCAAAAAATTATAAAACTATGGCATTCTAGGAGAAAAGATCACTCTATAGAAATTCCCCTAAATATTAAGCCAACTAAGGTACCAGTATTTCCGCTTCCGGGTGATTAGGACCGACAAAAAAATACAACAAAGCGAATATATAAGGATCTTCCGAAAACAGCTCGATAATTATGCCCTAGGCCTACTAGCGAAGGTAACAAAAGCAAGCATAATGACATCCAAACAAATGCCTTGACAAACAGTAAGTACCCAAGCTTCGCAAGGGTACCTCCAGAAGTACTAATGAAAGAAATGCAACTTATGCCTCGTGTACCATGAGTATTCCCCCGTAGTCACCTATGCGATACCTAGGAATGAAAACTAAGGTCACCAGCCGTATCGTAGCCGGGAGGAAAATCATTGGTTGGGATCCGACAAGTAGGGGAAAGAGGGTATCTCTCTTCCGTCCGCCCTCGTGCTTGACTCTTTTAGGAGAGATTTCCCAAACAACTTAACGAGACTGTTTCACTCTTTTAATCAACTTCTAAGTTTAAATTTATAGTGGCCTTGGAGAGCATCTCCACCACACACCTATCGTTATGCCTAATAACCTAGACTAGTTGATGTATTTAATGACAAGTAAAAAATATTCTAGTTCATTTTAAATTTTATCGCCCGATTTTGGGGTTGTTATTTTGGGTTAGCAAGTGAAATGTAGGTGCAACTTATGGTGTTATGGACGCAGTGAATAAATCAATAGAAACTCCGTTACATGCAAAATGCAACGTTTTCTTCCATGAAAAGGATTTATACAAAAGGAACTACGAAAAAACAAATGAAAACAAAAGTTTTTCTTTTCTTTTTTCAAAATACATGCTCACACACTAAAAATCTACAAAAATCTAAAAATGCTTATAAGGCAACTACTCTAGTGCAAATCACAATGCTAAATGTAAGATTCTAGGATTACTCTTAAAGAACAAGAAAACGTGTTTCCCAATAAAGAGGTCTGAAACTTGACACAAAATAAAGGAAAAAATTCAAACAAGAACTTCTCTCAACAAAAATGCCAAAAACTTGATACAAAAGGGGGAAAATTCAACCAAGAATATCTCCCAAAACCAAGTGAATTCGACCAAATGACAAAATTTACACTTGATCAACAATGATAAAGAAGCCTTAAAACAAAAACAAAAGAAAAGAAAAGGAAAACAAAGATAATTTTTGTGTCTTTTTCTTTTAAGGAAGCAAGAAATTCTTTGCAAAGCAAAAACTACCCAAAATCTCAAAATCACCAAATTGAGCAAAAAAAGGCCTCAAATTCCTTAAGCCATCAACATAATTTGCATGACAAGACTTAGCAAGCGTAAAGAGGCAACCCACTCAAACAAAAGGCCTAATCAGCAACAAAAACTCCAACAAACAAAGAAATTCCAGAAATGAAGAACATTCTTTAAGATGCGAGAAATAATTAAAAACCATAAAAACCAAGAAAGCCAAATTCAAAGAAAAGAAAAAAGTGAAGCAATAAGAAGGCTAAAATGAGAAAATCAATAATAACTCACCTGCATTAAATACTTAGAATGGCCAAGAACTTCAGCACGAAGCCCCGGTGCCAAACACAAACTCGAAACTTCACAAAGAAGGGCAAACCCTAGGTTGACTAGGTTTTTTAACAAGAAAGAGAGGAAATTGATAAATTGCGTAAAGTTACACTTTCCATAAACATCAAAGATTAAAAAAAAGTAACTAAAGACAGAAAAAGACATTACCGGATTCAAAATGTAAAAATTTCATTTAAAACCGGCCATATGCGCTTTTAATGATCAACATGCGTGTATATGTGACTTTGTAAAGGAAAACCACGTATACACTTGTTTATTTGGAAAAAAATGTGTGTATACATGAATGTAAACTCGGGCAAGCGTGTATGTACAAGCAAGATAAAAAAATAAAAACTAAGTCCGATCCAAGATAAGAGCTTTTTCCTAGATGGATAATGAAGCAAAGAAACCGGAAAAATGATCAAACCAAACAAAGAACCCAAATCCAGAAAAAAACAAAAACTAGGAATTACACGGATGTAATCCCTAGTGGAGTCACCAATTCTATTATGGGATGAATTACCCTAGTGTTTGGTTGAGAACCCTACCGAGCAAGACACATACAACAAGAAGCAAGAAACTTGCTGCACCTAATGCTTAAACTAGTAAAATAGGGAGAAGAGGTCGTACCTACATAGGTCCTAGTGCTCCAAAACTCGCAACTTATTCAAGAAAAGGACATATACCAGTAATAATTGAAAGCATGTTCAAGATGTTAGTGTTAGATCATATAAAAGTTTATAAATAAAATAACATGAAATAATTCATAACAATATCATAACATGTATAAAACATAATATAATGAACATTATGAATGATACATAGATTCTTTATTGATGTATGTAAATATGTGTGGAGGAATACCACATGATTCAGCCACGACTCCATGCTAAATCATCCTACAGATCCATCCAAACCAAACCTCAACAATCTCCTTCCATAAGAATACACATGGATGTCATATAAGAGGAATGGACATTCCATGTGAGGGAAACAAGGGTTTCCAAAACTGGGAAGTTCATGAGGCATAGGGATAACCGTACTCTGATCGGGGACTAAATGGGTATAGTATCAATACCTATCTCTATATCCCCTTTAGGCCTTCCCATGAGGTGTATTTATACCCCCCCCCAAAATTTTTTTCCGCTTGGGATATAGTTAGGCATATAGTTAGCCATCCTGCCCTATAGGTAGGCTTCTATGTAACCCGTAAACCTCGCCTAGAAAATAAGGAATTTTATATTTTTTTCATATTTTAAATTATATACGTGGGTTGTAAGAAATCGGAATCATGTATGCATGGGCTTTTGAGAGGGCAGAGTCACATATGGAATTCAAAATAAAAAAATTTAGGTAAAGGACCAAGTCTGAAGGGAAAGGGTTGCCCAAGGCCATAACATAGAGCATCAAGTATATAAAGGAGTAAGATGATGCTATACTGTAGTCTCAAACCATGGTTTGAGACCATGGTATGCGCATCCAAATTCATAGGAGGTTTAGTCGAGTAAGGATATCCTATCTTATCTTTGTGATCTTTATGTTATGTTGATGCTTTTGACTAACATTTTGGGTTAGTTGTATTTTATTCAGGTAAAAAGGTCCCCTACTGCGGTGCGTAGACCCGGGTCCTGTGGTGTGCAAGGACTATGTTGTTGTGTGCGTAGACAGAAGGATCAGAGAAGTGAATATCTATAATAAAGAAGAAGTTCCTTGGAAATTGCTCCATTACTAAGTTTATGTGTTTATTCATGAATGTTTTGATTTACTTAACTATTGATTACTACAATGTATAGATTTGTTATGTGAAAGCACATTTATCTAAGTTAAATATACGTTAAATATCTATGGTTGTATCCGTGGTAAATCTTTTATAGAAGATTTATTTATATGATTTTGCAAGTATTACTCCTACTATGATAAGCTAGATCTTCCTATGCATATCCGTATTGAAGTTAATCTCGCTTTATCTAGATATAGGTTTCCATGAAGCTTTGTGTGAAACAATAAGCAACATATCTAATAAGTAGAATTAAGAAAAACATCATACGGCCCCTCAAAACGGTGTGGAAACCTAGTTCCAACACCCCCCTATACTTCTTCGGTGAGACTTTGGTCTGCGTGTTCGTATTTGTTATGACCATTTTTTGGTCATCTAACCTACTATCATTAGATGGACCCAAGTACACCATGTAAGACCAATTTTAATTCTAAGTAAAATTGCTTTCACTATGTGAAATAACTTAATAAAACACATTTATTAGGCTTATTATACCAGTCTTAAATGTAGGAAACCCTAAAAGGAAATATTAAAAACAAACCTATATTTGTTTGATTTTCCTCAAGGAATAATCAATTGAAAATAATTTAATTATTATTCCCGGTCATGTTTAACCCAAAACAAATAAATTAATTAGATAAATCTCTCTATTTGTCTTATTATTTTCTAGGAATAATTATTTAAATCTTGTTTAGATAATATTCCTTGTTAAATATGACTAAATCACCCATAAATAATTAAATAAATCATTATTTATTTGATTATCCTTCAACCACTTCCTTAAAATGATAAATAAATCATTTATTTATTTATTATTCACAAATAAAGGGATTTGACCCAAGTCAAATACCTTTTCCCTCCAACAAATATAATAAAATATTCCATAAAAGGTGGATCTAGATTTGGTTAATGTTATTTTAATCACATGCACCAAGATCTAGAATGACCCAATATTTTGTTATAAATAGGAGGGTTCTTCCTATCATTCTTCACCTTTTGTTGCCTATTAGATCACTCGGGATCTAAACTCTTGGTCCGACTTTTGAGCCATTATCATTGTCATATTTTCCACTATTTATTGTGGTGAGCTCCCTTTGTTCTATCTTTGTCCGGGTTTTCTACACCAACAAGAGAGAGAAAATACTAGATCTGAAGTGCTGAGGACTTCAAGAACCCATCCCATTGAGAGAATGGGAAACACCTTCTTGTTTTCCTCCCAAAGCCCTTAATACAAAAATTCTTTTAAAAATATTGTTCTTGTTCTTTGGCTCTTATTGATGTATGGAGCAAAACCTTATTTTCTACCGCTTAATGTCTCTCTATGCATAGATCCGGTTTTTTGCAAAGACTTGTCTCGATCAATTAACTCAGTATCCGAAGATATCGTTAAATACATTTGATGTTAGGGCTATAAGTTATGCGTAGCTAAAGTGGTATTTTTTCGTACATTTCGACAAAAGATTCATACTAACAATTGGCGACCTGTCAATGGCTTTTCTAAATTACGACCCCCGCTATCGTTTTTTCATATTCGCATATCCAAATACTCGCACCCTAGGTTTCTTTATTTTTTGTTTTTCCTATTTTTATGTTGTTTTTCTCACATAAAACCCTAAGACATTAAAATTTCTAACTTCCGCGTGTTTCTGGCCCTATTGCTAGGTGACAGACACTGTACGTAACCGAGACGACAACTTTTTCGGAAATCTGCCGCCGGGATATCGAACTTCAGTCACACTTTTCAGCCTGTAACCTATGACCCTGACTCCAGGTCGCACTGTACCTACTATTTGTGACTCGCATGTGTCGTGCCGAACCCGTGACCCGCCAATTTTTTTTGCTCTTTTTCTCGCAATTTTTCTCCGTGTTTTTCTGAAGCTTCTCGTAAGGGTTCTCCACCTCTCGTCTTAGCCCGTTTAGACCGTTTCGCATCCGTTTTACTCATCTAAGTGGGAACCTAGCCCCCCTAGGGCTTTAGTACCCTCCACTTTTTATGGAAGAGTTTTAACTCGTTTCAGTGTCTATTTTTTCGTAGGTTTCACCAGTACCCCCTTTTTCAGATCCGTATACCTCTTCGTATCCTCTTTTAATCAGCTCTTCTCCCTTTCAAATCACCTCCTAAAGTTTTGTTTGGATGTACCTTTAGGGCCTCCTCCTTGTCCCTTCTTCTTTTGCCGATTTCCTTTCTTTTTTCCGTACCACCTTGCCTCGCCTGGCCGTGTTCGCACCTCTTTTCACAGTTTCTCCTTTAGATCCCCTGGCCCCTTTCGACCCTAGATCTATTGGCCTCTTTTCTAGTGTGTTTTGACTAGATTTTTCCCTCTATTAGACTAGTTTTGAGAGACCCGCATTTTTGGGTTAGATTGATGCATTGTTAGTCGTTAATTTTCCGTTATTTCAACATTATATACTATTCTCCGTGATTTATTTTCGAATACGCAAAGACATTTTTCTTTTGCTCTCAAAACGTCGGTTTAAAAATTAAAATTAACACACGCCACACACTCACCCTAAGCGAAGAAGAGCTCGGTTCACACCGCTAGGAAAGACTTTAAAAACATTGTAAAATCAATTGACACTGCACCTTTTCTCGCCCTTTGCTTTCACATTGTACCACTTGACTCGCACCTCCTCGACTCCGTCGGGTCATTCTTCCCTTGTGCCGTGTTTGTGTTGTCATCACCGCGCCCCCAAGGCGCACCTCTCGAGACTTCGGCCTTCACCCCGCTTCCTGGGCTTGGCCGACTCACTCATCCCACCGTCGTTGATTTAGTCCTCCGAGTCCGCATCCGACTCCTATTCGATTCATTGCTCCTTCCTTTATTTCGGGTTCTCCCCCATCACCTTCACTATGTCCGGTCCAAAGGCCTAACGTTTACAGAATCCCTACCACGTCGCATCACTACTACGAATCGCCACAGAACCACCCCGCCGCACCCTTGCTCCCTTACATGGTGTGCCTCAACCTCCCCGATCTCAATCACTTCGATCAATGACCCTATCCGCCACGATGCTTCGGTTGGCTCTGCCATCCCAACCAAGCTCCCCTTCGACATCCCTAAGTTCGAAGGCCTTGTCGGAGAATATCCAACCAACCACGTCCGATCTTTCCACATGTGGTGTTCCTCCAATTCCATTACCGGCGATTCCCATCTGCTTTGGTTGTTCCAACACACGCTTACGGCAAAGCTTCTAAATGGTATGTCAATTTTGTGCCAATTCTCTTCCCATACCACCTGCGACCATTGCCCAAGCCTTTTTATCTTATTTCCGCCCTCCCTCCGATATGACACCGGTACAGCTTTTGACTTCTTTCCGTCAAACCTCTTCAACCCGCCTTTCCACTCATGTCCAGGAATGGCGATAGCTCCGAGCTTATGTCGAGCTCCCAACTTCACATCAGTTTATATGGACTGTTCCTTCATACTCTCTACTTCCATTGGCAAAGATGTCGCCTCTCATTTCCCTCAAACCGAAGAAGTCGCTCTCTAAATCGCCTTGAAATATGACCCGATCTACGCTCACCGGGTTATGTTTATACCGCTTCCTTACCTCCCCAGCCCGGCAGCAACGCCGGGCATCTCATTCCACCGACGCGTATCGTTGGAGCCCTTTCTCATCCATATGCTCAACCTCCTATGGGTTATGGTCCATTTCCGGAGGGGCCAAAGCAGACCCTCTAGCACTTTTCCCCCTCCAGGTAGCATGTATCCGTGATACGGCATGCTCATCCTTTTTCCCAACCTCTCGTCTACCCCAATGTTTCCCAACCCACCCACTATCCTTATTCGGCACCGTGCTCCATTCGCATATGCCCTTCCACCTCCCTTGCCTTTCTCAACCCCAAAGAACAAGACTCCACAGCCCCCTCCAAGGCAAGTATTTGCACAACAGGCGCGACTACTCCTCTCCTTCCTCTCAAAGAAGGAGAGGCAATAAAAATAAATCTGCCCCCGGTACTCGTGGACCCAATCCTTAAGGTACCGACCCCTAACAATGCTAACTAGCAACAGGCACTCACCCCAAGCCACGGACAGCTCATTCGCACAAATAAGCCTTATTCGTGTTGCGTGTTTATGGTCATTACACTCACGATTGTCCCCTTTTACCATAGATGCAGCATGTGGGAGTCTCACACATTTCATAACATGCCTCCCCTCATGCTCCCCTAATGTGACCACTACTCAACCGGTCAGATGCTTGGTCGATCCTTTTCCCCAAAGAAGGATTCGTGGCCGCTCAATCACCCGATGGACATGTCGCCACTCAACCTTCCCCTTCGGGTTCCTCCGATTACCGCATCTCCTCATGATGAACTCGATCCATCCTCAACCGCCGACCTTAACCTTCAAACTTGGTCTCGCCACATTCCCAAGCTCCCGCCTTTCACCGCTCCGAGTCCCCTTCTTCAAGTTCTACAGAGCCTCTTTCGACATCCAATGGTCCTCATATATCCCTCAACCAAAAGTTATGCCGAAATGTTGCTTATGGTCGAGCGTCGCTCATTCGTATAAAGATAGTAGATGATTTGGCACAGTTTCCTACCGCCATTTCCACATTGGAACTCCTCCAATGTGTCTTTCCCAAAAGAAGGCTCTACTATCTCATGTGCACTATAGATCCCGCTCGATAACCAAATGTGATTGTTTTCGACGCCCATCAATCGAAAATCCTCCTCTCCCCTCGTCATCCCGTAGCCTCCAAATCCCAGTCAAAATCTGGAACTCGGAACAAAGCCATGTACACGATGAGGGGGCATCCACCCGTGTGATGTCCGCTTCAAGCCTAAGCAACTAGGATCTCCCGAGTTGGCCCTTCCACGATCACCCTTCGAGCGTGGGATGGCCATGCCTCCCACCCATTGGCCTTTTCCGTAATTGTCCTATCACTCTTGCGACAAGACTGTTTGCATTGACGTCAAAGTCATTGACGCCCTCTAGATTACAACATTCTATTACGTCGAAGATACACCTATGCCATGTCTATCGTCCCATCCGCGTTTTTTGCAAGATGTCTTTTCCTCATAATGGAAAGATAGTCACCATCGACTCAGCTTGACTTATCATGAGCCAAAGTCTCGCATTCTCCGAGATGACCATCTCTTCGTAGCCAATAAGAAACCGTCGATTCCTTGACTAGTGTCTCTCCCCATGGCCTACAAAGACTCCTTGCTTGGAACTTTCCCTAGTCTCCTCCTCCTCCTATCTCTCGATCCCGGGCCTATCGAATGTTTTCTTCGATGATGCAATTGTCTCGGCCGCCCTGTTCCACCCCGCTTCTGGCCAGTCACAACCCCGTACCAACCTTTGCCCACCGCAACTCGCTCCTAGCCATTCCTCTCAACCAAATCGTGACCTCCTCCTTCGGCCCTTCTCCTACACTGGTATCCCCCGAACCCCCTCTATCCTCCTGGCCGTTTCTGTGCCCTCAACCATCTCGAGCTATCCCCTTTCCCGGTCATTATCCCGCGCCGATACCTTCCCGGCCCCCTCCGAGTCTACGGTCCCCCGTTATGGCCACCCTCTCTCCCCAACCTAACCCCGGCATACCCGTCTCACTCGACCCTCCACCCGCTACCCCACCCGTTCACCCCAAACCCTATCTTGCTTCGACACCGGTTCAACCGGTCCCCCTCGCTTCTCCGTTGCCACCATACCTCGCACCTCCCCAAGACCCCGCCCGTGGTGACAACTCTAGGGAAGAAAGGGCAAGCTCGCAAGGGGTGCAAACAAAGACAAGGCCACCCCGATCGACCCAGTCTCCTCCTCTCCGCCCGCAAAGCCTTGCACCTTGTGTGATGTCGTCGGCCACGCCACCCATACTTGTCCCGAATTGCCCCGTATTCAACCCATGGTTAAGTTCGCGTTCCCCGAGTCTGTCCCCGACCTCTATTCCGTCCGTCCGTAACCAAGAACCCAAAGATTATTCACTCCAACAAACCTTGTGCTTTATGCAAGGTCCATGGCCATTACTCCCACACCATTGTCCTCACCCGACACATTAATGCCTCTTTAGAGGTAGTTCGAGAGTATGAGGTTGAACAAAATCAATCCGCTCCCATACGTGTTCGTATGCTTCTGCACAGCTGAGGACCCCTCTCCGCCGCATTGACATTCCCCCCTTGGCGGTCCCGATGATGGAGTCTACTACCAACATTCTCTACTCATCATCCTCTGTGAGACCTTCGGGAGAAAATTCCTTTGAATCCCCTCCCCCGTTGTTTTGCTCGATCCCCCTCCGTCACCACTCCCCGGGCTTAACATCCTTTGACCATCTCGTTTATTCGTCTCTCCGTCATCCCCCCGTGATGATCCGTATGTTAGTATTTTTCCTATACAGATGATCTAGGTAGCTTTCTTGCCGAGTTTCATGTGGTTTCCTTCCTCTCGTCATCCCCTCTCGCTCCCTGGCCGCCAGATGTCCTCTTGGAAGCCCTCTCCACCCATGACCTCATCCTTCCCGCCCATAACCGAGATAACACCACCCCTATCCATGTTGAGAGTCATGTTCTCGAGTCCCATTCCTCCTATAGCCCTCATATACCACCATCTAGTTCGTATATGAGTCATAGCCATCCCGAACATCGCACTCCCTCCCGCAGTTGCCACTCGATGTCTCTTATACACTCACGCTTCCATCATTGTTCCTCCTCCTCCCATTTTTTGTCTTAAACCACCATTCTCAAGCAGACTTCCCGTCCACACCCTATATCGGTTACGCCGATGGTGCAAGTCGTTACTCCCGAATCTAGCCCCTACAGGTTGGGCCATTTTCACCCCCTGCATGCCCTCGTTATCTCCAACTGTCCGCATTGGTCCCGCCACGAATAATCGTGGCTGAATACGATGCAAGCAAGGCGGGGTTCTTTAGTCGATGCCCTCTCTCATCACATCCTCCATCCGCATGTTCATCTAGATTCCCTACTTCTTGTCATGCAACTAAATGGTGTCTATCGTGTGCATAATCCCGTGCTATTTAGACGATATTTACGAGTGAAACTGATACGTGAATTTGAAACCATAACTTTCAATCATGTACCTCGAGAACAAAAATCACCATAACATAACATTGCAAACCATGTTCTAGACGGCATTTATCACACGCATTTTATAGACAAGATAATAATAAATCATAATCATTATAAAAATGCATATCCATAATATGTGTCGCAAAACATGTGTTTAGAGTCCATCTACTCTCGATACATATGACATGCCCATAGCATGTTACAAAAAACTCCAAAACTAGGGGCACCACCTGCCCCTACATATACACACTAGGGGGCACCACCTGTCCCACACCTAATCACTATCCGTCGGATCCCGAGCCAATGGTCCGCTCCGGCAGCTCGTAGATCATGTATCCCTTGACCTACCATCGCCATGCGCCGCATGACCCCTCGCCATTCCGAGGGTAGACCAATACATGGCTCTATGTACCTGGGTCGTCTAAGTCTTGCCACCCATGCTCTAAAACACCGGTCGAAACTCCTCTCTACATCTACGCATGATGTCCTCCAGGAGGGCGGATGCATCCTCATTATGCACCGCTTCTCGATCCACTGCCTCGGCAGCCTCCCGATGCCGCTCTATCGTCCCATATATCCCACGGCTTACCGTAGCTATATCTCGCATACCAAAAGTACATGAATCAATACCCTATCTACTGTTCAATAACTTTAACATGCCCAAAAAAGAGTAGTTACTTGTCACTTACCATCGTGTCCCCATACTCACCACTGTGCCAAGTGGACAGGTCCGGATCCCCACAATAACTCATCCCACTATAGGGATAGTCGTCTATGTATACGCATCTAATCCCAATGGGCAAAGAACCTGTGTCGAAACACCCGTTTTCTCCGACCGCCCCTCCTTCTCCTCTCCGTACGTAGTCACCCATCCACGCATCCCCGGGTTCTCTCGCCCCCCATCCGGGGAGCCGTATACGAGGTCGTAAGGTCGGGATCTTCTCCAAAAATAAGGAGCACAAAAGTCCCATACGAGCAATCGTGGTTCACTTACCACTTACAAAGAGACAAGCCTGTCGCCTTAATGAAACCAACAGCATTTGGGCCCACCCATAGTAGGTCCCACTCAACACACTCTCCACAATCATCATCTACCCCCCGATGTGATGGAGCGCCCTGGGTTACCTGTGATCTCCGTGCGCACCGCCGCGGCCACCGCACCTGCCCTCTAATCTCTCTAGGTCCCCGATCGACATCCGAGTCCCTTTGACTCGGGAGACCCTAAGCGACAATGTCGCTCCACAAACTCCATGATGTTCGCCCCGCGTAACACCGGCCGTGTATTTCCCACCATCCCAAGTGGCGGGAGACTAGTCGCAGTCAGCGTATCCCCGGGATCGTCAATTCGATCCCGTGCCCCCGCACTACAAAGACCCCAAGGACTGGATCCCAATAATCGACAATCCCGGGCGTCAGGCGGCCTCTCGCTCTCATCAAAGGGTTCTCCAAAAAAAATTAACCCTAAATCCGGCCAATAAAGGACGACGGAACCCCGTTCTCGCCCTGATCTTCGACCGTAATGTACCCGTGTCTCTCTCTCTCCGCCTGACACATATCTGCCATATCTACACAAACACATCGTCTTTTTTTCAGCATACAGATAGGAAACACCGTAACCAATCACAAAAACTCACATCTCACTTCTAAACAAGACTCGAAATTCCCATTCACCCTCCAGTCGCACTTTTCCGCCCATTCCCGATTACAGTCAGCTTTTGGCTCAAAACTCCGCTTCCTGTGTCGCGCTTAGTCTAAAAGTGCGACCCGCCCGTAGAGGTGGAAAGAGGGTCTCGTTCGAGATTCTCGTCCTAATCCGAACTTTCAATCCATCAAAATGAAAGATTAAGGTTAGGCCTCTTACCTACAATCGACGGATCTCGATTCCAGCCCATTACGATCTCGCTACGCTCGCCGGTAAGATTTAGGGGCCTCCCCTCCTCTCTACATTCACTACAAAGAACACTAGAAAATGAGTGAATTTGAGGGGAAAACTCCGCTCATTAAAAGAAAACCCTTGTTTTTTCTTTTCACCCGTTTCGACCACACCGTAGTCCATTTGACAACCGTATGCACCGTTGGAAAGCCTTCACCGAGCCCTCAAATGGGTATCCGTTAGTTTCTTGTGATTTGATACTTCACTAGGACACATTTTGTCCAAGATGGGTCACTTCACCTCCCCCCAAAATCGAATTTCCTCACTTACAACACTTGTACTGGGCACCACTTCGCTCCATACTTATCTTTGTTCGTGTCAATTTTCGTCATGAGATACCATCTGTACCATGTTTTATCGGGCCCTCTGCGGGGACCTTTCCGTGTGGCAGCACCATCAAGTCGTCCTTTTTAGAGCATCTAAGTTTGAGCCATCATTCCACATTCATGGAGTCTATCCCGAGTCCCTTTGTACCCCGCTATAGTCCTCCATCCTTCATTGCTTGGTCTCTCTCTTGTGTTGCACATTATGATCGTTAGTCCCACTCGTCCCTTATCCCTCATGATACCGTGTCGGGCCGCTGCCATGTCATTCAGCGGTCCTTTTATGCTCTAGCACGAGAAGTCGTCCATTTGCTACTCGGGCCCCTCCATTCCATCATCATCATTGGTATTAGTCCGTCGGCTCACTTACTATTTTCTCCGTGCCTTAGTTGAGGATCTCTCATTGCCTCACCACGGCGAACCTCCTTCTCGTCAACATCAGCTCCTTCATTCCAGAAGATAGGTCTAGAGAGTGTACCTTGGTTCCAGCTTCCACTCTTGTTCTATGTCTCTGACAGGGAAAAGTGGGATCTCTCATTTCCCTTCGACTTGCTTCGTCGCTCCACTCAGTCCCTCCTTTCGTGATGATCGAGATCCGTATGCTTGATATTCCAAAGGATGCAGCAGCAAGCTATTATGATGCCTGTGTGTGTGTGAGATGTCTCATCCTCATGAGGGGGTGGCCCGCAGTAGCCCTCACATGCCCGATGACCTCTTCACATTGCAGCCTTCGATGCAAGCCCATATATTTGATGATGCTCGCCTTCACCACTTGCGCGCCTCTTGATTTGCATGTATCGCTCGTATTTTAGAGCCCTTCCCCGCTTGTAGGGGGGTATTTGGGTTGTATTTGTATCTCATGTACTCGTATATTATTGTATAAGTCCCGTTGTTATCCCAGGCACAACATGTATATGGGATCCCTCATTGTATTTCTATCCGGCTCATGTTTACAAGCCATTGTACTTTATGGTTCGGCCTTTGTTTATCGGACACACTATTTTGTACTTTGTCTCGCTGGGGCATAGGCAGGGCCTCAGCGCCTTTAGCACAGTAATTCTCATAAAAAGAGACTTGCTGCATCTATAAGTCTCGTCTCCTCGTGGTCTAGTTCTTCGCACATTAGTCTACCTCACATTTCTCACTCGTCTTCCCTTTTGATGTCCGTGATCAGTTTCATAACGTACTTCGGTCATACGATTTTATCCTAACACTCGCACGCTCGGGGGGAAATCTATTACACCATTTTTTGGTCATCTAACCTACTATCATTAGATGGACCCAAGTACACCATGTAAGAACAATTTTACCCTAAGTAAAATTGCTTTCACTATGTGAAATAACTTAATAAAACACATTTATTACTAGTTGTTTATGGTCTAAACAGAAACCCCAAAGGAAATATTAAACAAACCTATATTTGTTTGATTTTTCTCTCAAGGAATAATCAATTAAACAATAATTTAATTATTATTCCCGGTCATGTTTAACCCAAAACAAATAAATTAATTAGATAAATCTCTATTTGTCTTATTATTTTCTAGGAATAATTATTTAAATCTTATTTAGATAATATACCTTGTTAAATATGACTAAATCACCCATAAATAATTAAATAAATCATATTTATTTGATTATCCTTCAACCACTTCCTTAAATGATAAATAAATCATTTATTTATTTATTATTCACAAATAAATGGATTTAATCGAAGTCAAATACCTTTTCCCTCCAACAAATATAATAAAATATTCCACAAAAGGTGGATCTAGATTTGGTTAATGTTATTTTAATCATGCACCAAGATCTAGAATGACCCAATATTTTGCTATAAATAGGAGGGTTCTTCCTATCATTCTTCACCTTTTGTTGCCTATTAGATCACTTTGGATCTAAATTCTGAGCTGACTTTTGAGCCATTATCATCAATATATTTTCCACTATTTTCCGTGTGAGCTCCCTTGAGTTCTATCTTTGTCCGGGTTTCTACACCCGCTTTCAACAAGAGAGAATACCAGGATCCGAAGTGCCGAGGACTTCAAGAACCCATCCCATTGAGGATAATGGGAAACACCTTCTTGTTTTCCTCCTGTGTGCCCTTAATACAAAAATTCTTTTAAAAATATTGTTCTTGTCTTATCTATTGGATGTATGGAGAAAAACCTTATTTTCACCGTTTAATGTCTCTCTATGCATAGATCTAGTTTTTATAAAGACTTCTTGTCTTGATCAATTAACTCAGATTCAAGATATTGGTACCACATTTGATGCTTAGGGCGATAGGTGCTATGCGTAGCTAAAGTGGTCTTTTTTGTACACTTCGACAAAAGATTCATACTAACACAGATCACCGCCAAAAGGGCCCATAGTTGGATGGTTTTGTTGGTTGCGGCGTTGTAACACTCCAAACTCGGGTCAAGAACCCCTCAAGCCAACATGTACCATAGAATAAACTTTGTAGCCCGAGGTATCTCAACACCTCGCTTCCTACCTTCCAAAGAATTGCATAGGATTAACCATAGCTGGAATAATATGGTTAACCACATAGCATATGTATGGTTGTGTGTTCACCAAATACATGAGTGAACCCATAAGCCGCCTATAGATGGTAACATCTACTACTTCACTTGAAGTAGCATCCTCCTTCCTCCAATTTCCGCTAGGAGGAGTCTCCATGGGTTTGTCGCCCTCCATGTGGAACTTCATCGTAATCTCATTAGCATACTTCTGTTCTTAGATACAAATAGCTCCCTATCTCTTTGCCAAATTTCCAATCCCAAATGAAATAGTGCAAGATACCCATGTCCTTCATCTCAAATTCTCTTGCAAGATCATCTTTGCAAGACTTGATGATTTTCTCATCACCGTCAAGATTGTAATAATTACATAAAGTACAATGATAAAAATTTTACCTTCTACCAATATGGTAAAGGTTCACATCTTCTTCACTCTTGGTGAAGCCCAACCTTGTGCTGAAGTAGATATCAATCCTAGTGTACCATTCACGAGTTGCTCGTTTCAACCCATACATTTTCCTTGAGCATCCACACATGTGACTCTCTATTTAAGGTCTCAAAACTTCCAGCTTCTCAATTTACACCTCTTACTCAATCAATCCATTGAGGAAGGTTTTCTTCTACGTCTATCTAATGTATCCGCCATCCTTTCTACATTGAGTACCTTGCGACCGGTTCAAAGGTCTCATCGAAATTAATCCCCTCCACCGAGAGAACCTCTCGTCAAAATTTGGCCTTATGTTTCTCCACACTCCTTATTATGTTTTCTCGCTTCACCTTTAAGATCCAATTTCAGATCCACAACTCATCTCCACTTCTATTCCCGGGACAACTTCCCATGCACTATTTCCAATAATGGAGTCATATTCCTCAACCATGGCATCAAACCATATTATTTGTTGCACTACTTCCTCAAAATAGGATGGATCTATCTCTACACTCTCGCTCATAAAGCCATGTAGCCAATATACCACTCTCGTGACCTTCTCTTCCTATTGAGATTCAACAAGATGATGAGCCTAGTGAAAATTAAGCACCTTCACTAGTAGGGCTCGTATGCTATTTTTAGGTGTATGTCTATTTTTAGAATGATGGCCATATTCTAAAATTAGCAAAGATTATTCTAGATGGTTATAATTATATCTGGATGAATTTATTTTTAGAACATGGGCGAAGTCTATTTATAGATTGCAAATCTAAAAATAGAATGCATGTCGATTATTATTAGCCCTTAATAATAATCAGAAATAAATAGTAACTTATTCTCTTGGAGCACTTGATTTCAGCAACGTATGCACATCACGCTGGGAAAGGAATTACACAATTCCTAGGTGGTTATGACTGGTGCATGAGGACTTCGTTATAACTAATTGTGGCAAGTTTGTAATAGAGTTGGAAGAGTAGTTATGTGAGTTGTTATTTATTTTAACTCAAAGTAAGTGAGTTAAACTCAGTTGTGCTAGTTGTAACTAAAGATACACTAGTGAAAGATGAGTGAATTAATTAGTTAATTAATTCACAAGTAGTGTCTTACTTGCAACCGAAGAAATACAACAATTAACTACTTCAAGTAAGCCGATCCAAAGGAGAGATAGGTGAAAGGGTGTGATGGACTATCGTTATGACTATAATGATGCATTCAATGCATCTACATAGACATTGGAGATTCCAATGAGGATTGCGAGTCAAGGAAGGAATGCAATATCGAATTCATTTAGATCTTTCTTCACTGTGGATTGCGAAAGGAGGCAGTTGCTCAGAGGCAAGAAATTGGTGCATAGACATGAAATGTCTACATGACACCGTGTGATGATTGTATATTGTACTAAGAGCTCTATGAGCTAAGATTTGTATGAGATTGTTACATGTTCCATTGATATACATAATATATGATAGTTGGGGCTTTTAGCTTTAATCTTTCCCGTAAAGCATCTTGTTATGTGATTGATTTTTCTTCATGTGTCTGCAATTGGCGATTTAATTTCCACAAAGAATTAAGTGGAAGGATTTTGTATTTAACATAGGATTAAATTTTTTAAATCATGAGAACCTTGGAAATACTTTATTGTGTTTATAAATTTCTACATGGTATCGCAGCAAGGTTAATCACCGGAGATTGAAATATTATTGTCTGTGTTGAGTTTTAGCCGGTGGACAATTCAAATTTGCCGCAAGAATGTCTTGGTGCGAAAGCTGAGTAAACATTGAAATGGATTTCAATCATCGCATTGGAGTATGCACTCGAGGGCAGCTCTAACTACATATCCCGGAAGGATAGGGATGGAGGCGGTGCTTGAAGAGAATGGCTTGATGGAGTTCATCGATAGCGATGTTCCCAAGCCCACTGGCTGCATGTTGCATTACTTGACGCCTAGAAAAAGAAAGTAGCAAAGATAAGAATACCCCCGTTGGAAGGTGTGAAAGACCATATTGTGTCCAAACCTTCAAGGGAAAGCCACTCCATTTTCAATGTGGAAGGCTTTGACATATATTTTCCAAAGCAGAACAGACCATAGGAAGGCGCGTAAAGATAAACTCAAAAAAATCAAATGGAGAAGGGCGACAATATTCCAAAGTATCTCACGAAGTTTGTCCAATGTAGGGACTCACCGGGGGAGTGTGGGAATTACAGGTGCGGATGATGACTGGGTGAGCTTCTCTCTCCTTGACTTCGAAGAGTTGGCACAGCTTATCAAGACTTTGTCAATGGGCTGAGAAACTCGGATTGGGAGCGACTTTGGTCGGATCTAGTGGAGGAGGAGATACATGAGTACCGTGGATGGATCTTCATAAAAACATGATGATGAAGAGGATTGTGGCGGATGCCAAAGCGAGGAAAGGGAAGGGGAAGAGATCCCATCCAAGATACGAGGCTAAAGGCAAGAAGATGGATTTGTCCAAGGTCAATTGTTTTCACCGTCACGAACATGGGCATCTCGCCACCAATCGCCCACAAAAAAAGAAGAAAAAAAGGTTGTCAGAGTTGCACGGTGAGGTTTCAAGCACAATGGGATCGGTGTGGCATTCGATAGTGGTGCTTCCTTCCACATGACGAGAAAGATAAGGGAGTTGTTCGTTGACTTGATGGAGAAAGATCTCCCCAAATGCATATAGAGATGGGTGACGATGGTAGATATAGTGCGATCGACATTGGAACCATTACCTTTGAGAGGGATTTAGGTAAACCATTTCTGTTGAAATATGTTATGCATGTTCCGGTCTCAAGAAGAACTTGGTCTCACTGCATGTTGGAGGACAGCCACGACATTGTTTTCAACGATGGAAAATCTTCTCAACATAGTCAAAACAACGGGTCAAACCAAGAGGATAGGGATTTGAGTCAAGAATATTTAGCAAGCTAGAGGTGGATGGCTGTGCTGCAATGGTGGGCAAAGAAGAAGAAGTGGTGAGCCCCCCGGGATGAGGGCGAATTATGGCACCGGAGATTGGGCCATCTTCACCATGAATGGTGCCCCGAAGATTTTGGTATCAGATTTCCATCGGACTTCCCAAGGTACAATTGCTAGCTAGATCAAAAAGGGGATGTACTATGGGTAATTTTGTGAAGACCACTCTTCATGAAAAGGAAACCGTGCTTTGGTGATCCTAGAGAGAATTCACACAAGCGTGTGTGGACCATTCTCGTCAGCTTTCAACAACAAAACACAGTATTATGTTATTTTTGTTGATTTATTCTCGTAGATGGATCTTCTTCATGTAGAAGAAGGATCAAACATTCTCAAAGTTCTCAGAGTTTAAAGCATTGTGGAGAAGGAGTCGGGGAAGCAAGTGAAGGCTTTGTGATGATAATGGTGACAGCTGAGACCTTGAATGAATTCAAAGACTTCTATAGCAAAGAAGGAATTCAAAAGAGAACTCATAGCGCCTCATAAACCATAGCAAGAATGGGGTCGCAGAGAGGAAGAATAGAATGATCGTGGGTGGTGCACGAGCTATGTCATGACTGTGGCCTACTAAAGGCACTTCAGGCAGAAGCATGCAACACCGTGGTTTATGTGCAAAACCGTTGTCCTCATAGAGTACTTGGCATGAGTACACCAAGAAGATTGTACCGGGTAAGAAGCGAGATGTTTCTCATTTACGTATTTTTTGGCTCATCTCGTTTATGTTCATGTGACCAAGAACACCAGAAGAAGTTGGAGCCAATTGTATAGTTGGGATTTTTGTGGGTACATGTAAACACCCCATAATTATCGTGTGTATTTGTCAAATAGTCGTATGATTGTAGTGCGACGAGATATAAAATTAAATGAGAAGAAAGCCATGAAGTTGTCACTTAAGAGGGAGCTACACTTTCATGTAGAGGAGGAACTTCGGTTCCCAAAGATGAGCCTCAGATGGACTCAGGAGGAGAGTCATGAGCTCGAGGTGTCCACTCCGTTAACCAAACATCGAATGGTGAAAAAAGCATACCACGTAAGCCGAGAGACCGAAGCTTGATGCGTTGCAGAATGTAGGAGTCCCTACTTCACAACGCGTACAAATACAATCACCGATCGATTCACTGGATACATGGCTCTCATGTGAGAGCAAGCGTATCGTGACAGTCACCTTCCTTCGAGGAGTTAGCACAAGAGCCCACATGGGTAGATTCCATGGTGGAGGAGTATGACTCCATTGTCGTAAACAAAGGTTGGAGATTGTTCCAAGGCCGCCTGGTAACCGCTGGTAGTGTTGAAAATGCAGCAAGATGATGGAGCCTAGTGAAATGAAGTCGCCTTTCACTAGGTGGGCCCGCAGTTATTTTTGGCGCAAAGTCTATTTTTTAGACTATGTCTATTTTTAGACATATGGAGCATGGTCTCGGGAGTTGCGTATGCTATTCTTGGAGGATTGGTCATGTTGGTAAAAATAGATGGACCTCTATTTTTAGACATTTAGGTCGAAGTCTATTTTTAGACTGCCTAGCTAAAAATAGAAAAGTCAAATATTATTTACCCTTAATAATATTTGACTATAAACTTTAGTTTATCCTCTTGCAAAGACTTCATTTTGACTCACGATGTGGGGCATGACCGACAAAGGAATTATGCTATTCCTAGGGGTTTGGTTGAGCTCATGCATGACAAACTCTCGCCAGGACTCATGGGCAGTTTTGGTGGAGTTGATCGAGGGAGCCGATGGAGATGGTGTTCCGGTTAACTAGTTGAACTAGTTGTAATTAGTTTAACTGCTATTACACTAGAGATGAGTGGTGTGAATTAAATATTATTTAATTCACTAATTATTAATTCATTATTCAACTAAAAACACACGCTTAACTCGCTGCATGTACAAGCTCAATGGAGACCAAAGGAAGAGGTGTAGAGGAAAGGGTGAGTTTGCTATTAGTTACATAGCAGCTTGTGCATGGGATTTGCACAAGCATTGGAGGAGATTGCTAATGAGGATTGCCATAGCTGAGCCGTTGAGATTCAAACTTGGATCTCTCATTACACCAGCCTTGATTGCGCAATAGAGGCAGTACTAGGATGAGTTTTGAACTCTTGACTTGTTCAAAACTTGCTAGTTTGTGGTAACCTGGAGGACAAAAGACTTGTGCACTTGTGAGGAGTATTTCATCGAGATTGTTACATGTTATCTTCCATCTTAATATACAAAATAGCCGGGGTTTTTCAACTATAAGCTTTCCCCATACATACCGTGTGGGCGTAATGTGTGTGATGTTTTGATGATCTTTCGATCGCATACCGCTTGTTTTATTTCGCATGTGTGATGATCCGAGAAGAGATTATGTGTTGCATATGATTTCGAATTAGTATGTAGGACGGATAATCTCGGTGGATAAATCTTCATTATTCAAAAATTTCTACATGGTATCGGAGCAAAGATTGATCATCATAGTGATTACAAACTTATTTCGGTAGAGCCGCAGTCCGCATGCGGGCCGGTAGCCTTCCGGATCCATCCTTTCCTTCGAAAGGTGACATCCAAGAAAAAGCCCTTTGCAACATCTCGTGCTAGAAATAATTTTTTCTCGTCGCATCAAGAGCGTTGAGTTTTAAGCTCTTGGAATTCGAATTTGCGTATTTGTGTTCTTGTGCCGCGGCGAAAATGTCTTTCAACGATTGCGTACTAGAATATGCCTTGGAAGGCGTCTCGAATTATGTTGCATGGAAAGACCGCATGGAGGTCGTATTAGATGATAATGGGTCGTTGGAATTCGTGGAGAAAGAGATTACAAAGCCTACTTCTACCGATGCCGCCGCTCGTTGAAGCATGGCAAAAGAAACAAGCAAAATGTCGAAGGATTCCGTTGGAGGGCATAAAGGATCGCTTATTGTATCCACCGCATGGAAAAGCTTCTCCATATTTAATGTGGAAAGTGTTAACAGATCTGTTCCGCAGCAAGAGCGACCAAACAAGTTGGCGCTCAAAGATAAACTCGAAACATTAAGATGGAGAAAGGTGACAGACGCGGGGGCCACTCACGAAGTTCACTCACCGCAGATGAGCCGGGAAGTGGGGGTGAAGATCGTCGATGAAGAGGACTTGGTAGACCCGGCTCTCCTTGGTCTTCCGAAAGCTTGGCATTCCTAATGTGACTCCGTCAATGGCCTGGGAGAAGTTTTCGTGATGGGAGCCGACTTTGGGCGACCATGCAAGAGGAGATAAGGAGGACTACTAAGGACGGATCTTCATCAAAGGTAACCGATAACAGTACCCAGCTACGTCAAAGAAAAAGAAGGGGAAGAGAAAGAAGGCTTATCACCGTGCGAAAGGCAAGAAGCAAGACATGTCCAAGGTGAAGTGCTTCACCGTCACCAAAGACGAACATTATGCCACAAATTGTCCATGAAGAAGAAAATAAGCATGCCGCGGGACTGCGCGAGAGAGGCATTGGCTTCTCAATTCGAATTGGATTTTTCATCGATCGCATGCTTGGTTTCCTGCGGTAGGGATTAGTATGGTTCTGGACAAGGGTGCGTCATTTCACATGACCGGAAAGATCGAGATCCGTTTTCAGATCCGGAGGAAAAGGATCTTGGAGTGCACATCGAGATGGGCGATGATGGTAGATATAGTGCGACCGGTATCGGTACCCATTTCCTCTGAGAGGGAATCCGGTGAAAATCTTTCAGGAGTTTACAAAGTTTTCGCATGTCTCCAGGATTGATGAATAACCCGATCTCCGTGGCGATGTTGGAAGACAAGGGGCAGTATGATGTGGTCTTCTGCCGAAGGAAAGGCTTTCCTTAATAAGAAGACAACCGGAGAGACCCGAAGATAGGGGTTCGAGTCAAGAACCTCTATCAATCGCAAGTAGATGGCCGCGTGTGCCATCGGCATGCAAAGTGAGAAGTGGTGAGTCGGGATGATGAGGGCGTACTGTGGCACCGAGATTGGGCCACTCACGATGGAGCTTTGAAGATCATGCATCGTATTTACCGGGCTTCCTAAGGGCACCCTCAAGGCAATGCGATCGCTGCAAGGGTGTACTTTAGGGAAGTTTGTGAAAGCCACATTTCACGCAGAAGGATAGTCGGCCACGATGATCCTTGAGAGAGTTCACAGCGTACGGTGGTCCTTTCTCGCAGCTTCGACAGCAAAGCACAAGTACTATGTGATATTTGTTGATGATTTCTCTCGAAAGTGTTGGATCTTCTTCATGTAGAAGAAGAGCGAGACATACTCGACAGTTATGAGTTCAAAGCACCGGTCGAGAAGGAATCGTGGAAGAAGGTGAAGGCTCTTAGGAGCGACAATGGTGGTGAATTGATTCCGCTGAATTCAAGGAATTTTGGCAGCAAGTGTATGGGACCAGAGAGGAGCTCATCGCACCCCATAAACCCACAACAGAACGGGGTGGCCGAGTGGAAGAAATCGTAACTATTGTGGGTGTTGCACGAGCGATGTTGCATGATCGTGGCCTACGCCTTCATTTGTGGGCTGAGGCATGCAATACAGCAGTATATGTGTGCAGAACCATTGTCCTCACAAGATTCTTGGCATGAGTACACCGAGGAGGCTTATTCTGCAAGAGGCCCGACATTTCCCATTTGCGGATTTTTAGTTCTCCAGTTTCCACATGCATGTGACGAAGGATGCCGTAAAGAAGTCGGATCCAACTGGCAGAGGCTGGAATATTTGTGGGGTACACCGATACGCCCCACAACTAATGTGTATGTGCTTACGGGCCGCAAGACTCGTTGTGCGACGGGATATCAAGTTTCGAGAGGAGAAAGCAAGTGCAAAGGTTCGCTTGAGAGGGAACCACACTAAGATGCGCATGAGGAGCTTTTAGTTCTAAGGATGAGCTTTCCTTGAAGGTGGATCAGCCACAAGAGTGAGTTCATGGAGTGGAAGAAACCACTCATGCACCGCCAACCATCGCAGGGCACAAGCGCACTAGCGTAGGCCGAGCGATTGGCTCAAGATGCAGAAGGTTGTAGGACTACCCCTACAACACAAACATGTATTGGGTAGGCACACGGACCGGTACACCGGATACATGGCTCTTGTGAGCAAATGTACGTGACGCAGCTATCCTCTTTCGAGGAAGCCGTGGAGGAACCCGCGCATGGGTAGATGCCATGATCGAAGAATATGATTCGATCACCGAAACAAGGCATGGGAGATTATCCTAAGATCGAGGGGAAATCGTGGTGGGTTCGCGATGGATCTACAAAGTGAAGCAAAGCAACACTAGAGCGTGGAGAAGCACAAGGTGACATTTGTCACCCGTGGTCTCTCGTAGATTGAGGGATCGATTATGAGGAGACCTTTGCACCCGTCGCAAGGTACTCTTCCATACGGACGATCCTATCTCTCCAAATACAGATGGGATGGCACATCCATCGCATGGATGTGAAGACCTGCTCCTCAATGGAGCCACAGAGGAGCCGCACATAGAGCACCGAAGGTTTCGAGATCTTTAGCAAGGAGTCGCATGTGTGCCGATCCCGGGAGAGCACCTGTGACGGCTGAAGCAAGCACCTCGTGCTTGGTACACATGGATAGACAAATATTTTCATCGGGCTTGGATTCTCCAAGAGTGAGGCGTGATCCTAACCTCGTACTCGTATTGTGGTGGAGGGGAAGCGCGTTGATCATCAGACCGTATGTAGATGATCTAATTCGACGGTGATGAGTTGTTGATACTTTCATGCAAGGAGGATCTTTCTAGAGAGTTCGAGATGAAGGACTTGGGCCTCCTTTTCATTATTTTTTGGGATTGGAGATTTGGCAACATAGCAGGATTGTTTGTTTCTCGCAGCAAGTATGCTCTGGAGATTCTCGGAGAGGTTCAACATGCATGGCTGCAAGCCCGTTGACACTTTCCGGAGGTTGAGGAAGGAGGATGCTACTTCAAGTGGAGGTAGTGGATACCACCGCTCATCGACAGCGCTGGTGGGGTCACTTATGTATCTCGGTCAATACACGACCCGGAAGATATGCGCACGCTCGTTAACCAGCCTTTCGAAGTTACTGTTTCGCCGTTTCCCACTGAAGGCGGTGCAAGCATGTATTGCGTTATCTTAGTGGCACATTTCCTGGATATGGTCTGTGGTACGTACAGGAGGATGAGGTGAGGCTTTTCAAGCCTACTTCTGATGCACACAAGGTGGAGCCCAACGGACCGGAAGAGCACATCCGGAGGTATCTTCGCATTGATCGATGTGCTAGCCTTCTGCACAAAGAGGGAAATGTGAGATCCGTGGCACTCACTTCAGCGAGAGGCCGAGTACATGGCGCCTAGCTTGGCCGCATGTGAGGCTATTTGATGAGGAAGATCCTCGCTTCTGATTGTTCGGTCACATTTGGAGCCTACCGTGATTTATTGTGATAGCTAGAGCTGCATCAAGCTCTTGGTTAATCCAAACATTTCATGATAGATCCAAACACATCGACATCGTGTACCATCATATCGTAGATCGTGTTCGCCGTGAGGATCATGTTACTTTCATATATTCCCACGGAGATCGTGATGCCGACATCTTACCTAAGGCGCTCACCAGAGCAAGTCTGAATTCCAATGTGAGGCAAGGATAGGGGGTTGCAGAGCAATCCATATCTTGCCGAGAGGGAGGTTGAAAATGCAACAAGATGATGGAGCCTAGTGAAATGAAGTCGCCTTCACTAGGTGGGCCCGTGTGCTATTTTTGGCGAAAGTTCCTTATTTTTAGACTATGTCTATTTTTATTACATGGAGCATGGTCTAGGAGTTGCAAGATGCTATTCTTAGAGGATTGGTCATGTTGGTAAAAATAGATGGACCTCTATTTTTAGACATTTAGGTCGAAGTCTATTTTTAATCGCCTAGCTAAAAATAGAAAAGTCAACATATTTACCCTTAATAATATTTGACTATAAACTTCAGCTTATCCTCTTGCATCACTTCCGCTTGACTCACGGATGTGGGGCATGTACCACAAAGGAATTATGCTATTCCTAGGGGTTTGGTTGAGCTCATGCATGACGTACTCGCTAGACTCATGTAAGTAGTTTTGTGAGTTGCGATTGAGGAGTTGATGGAGATGGTGTTCCGTTAACTAGTTGAACTAGTTGTAATTAGTTTAACCGCTATTACACTAGAGATGAGTGGTGTGAATTAAATATTATTTAATTCACTAATTATTAACTCATTATTCAACCAAAGAAACACATCAGTTAACCTGCATGTGTTTCCGTTGAGACCAAAGGAAGAGGTAGATGAGAGGGTGAGTTTGCTATTAGTTATGCATGCCAGCTTGTGCATGGGATTTGCACAAGCATTGGAGGAGATTGAAAATGAGGATTGCGCAATGGAGCCGTGATATTCAAACTTGGATTTCTCTCTATTACACCTACCTTGATTGCGCAATAGAGGCAGGCAATTAGTGGATGAGTTTTGAACTTCGACTTGTTCAAAACTAAGCTAGTTTGTGTGTGTAACCTTTGGAGACAAAATATTGAGTACTTGTGAGGAGTATTGTACCGAGATTGTTACATGTTCTCTTCCATCTTAATATACAAAATAGCCGGGGGTTTTCAGCTATAAGCTTTCCCCATACATACTCGTAATGTGTGTGATGTTTTGATGATCTTTTGATCGCATACCGCTTGTTTTATTTCCGCATGTGTGATGATCCGAGTAGAAGAGGTTATGCTATATGAATTCAAATTAGTATGTGGACGGATAATCTCATGGATAAATCTTCATTATTTAGCAAATTTCTGCTGTAGGTTCAAGATGTATCTACAAGGTAAAGCAAGCTACTAATGGGAGCATCGGAAGTATAAGGCAAGATTGTTGCTCGGGGATTCGCTGTATCGAGGGGATTGATTATGAAGAAACCTTGCACCTCGTTGCATGGTGTTATTCCATAAGGACCATCCTTGCTCTCTTAGCGCATGGGTTGGACACATTCATCGATGGATGTGAAGATCGAAGTGCTCCTTAATGGGATCATTGAGGAAGAAGTGTACATTGAGCAATCCTTAAAGGATTTGAGATCTTTCAATGCTGAGTCGATTGGTGCGTACCAAAAGAGAAATGTATGGGCTGAAGAAAGCACCCCATGCTTGGTACACTAGGATTGACAAAGATTTCACCGGGAATTCACTTCACCAAGAGTGAGGTGGATGAAAACCTATACCGCATTGTGGTGGAGGTTAAGATTTTAATCATTTTTCTTTATGTCGATGATTTAATACCGATCGTGATGAACAACACACTCATGCAAGGAGGACCTTGCAAAGGAGTTTGAGATGACAAGGATATGTCTTCCTTTCATTATTTCCTTGGATCGGAAATATGGTAGCGAGGAGGTGAACTCGTTTGTGTCTCAAAGCAAGTATGCTCTGGGAGATACTTGGTAAGATTCACATGTACAGGACCGCAAACCCATAGATACCTCTAGGAAATTGGAGGAAAGAGAATGCTACATCGGCAAAGGTAGTGGATGCCACTCGTTTATCAACAATTGGTGGGTTTGCTCATGTATTTAGTTAATACAAGACTGCATATACTATGCGGTGAACCATCTTAGTCAAGCGATGGTTAAGCCTACCAAGCTCTTTTTGGAAGGTGGGCAAGCATGTCCCTGAGAGATATCTCAAGGGCACATCCGAGTATGGCTTGCGGGTACGTACGTACCTGATGAGGTGAAGTTGCATGGCTTCACGGATGCATTGGGCAGAAGCCCAACGGGACAGAAGAGCACATCAAAGAGGGGTTTTCGTATTGGATCTACAAATAGTTTCCTAGTACAATAGGAAACAAAGATCCGTGGCACGACCAAAGGGAAGTGGAATACATGCGCAAGTCAAGTTGCATGTGAGGCTATCTCGATGAGGAAGATCTTCGCGCCTTGTTTGGTTCTCATTTAGATCCATGTTGATACATTGTGATAATCATATTTGAATTAAACTCTCAAATAATCCCGTGTTTCATGATATATCTACGTTATATATAGATATCCGGTATCATCACATCAAAGATTGTGTGCAAATGGAAGATGATGTTGCTTTAGTACATTCCAATAGAAGATCGTGATGCAGATATTCTAATGAAGGCGCTCGTTCGTAGGAGAAAATTTGAATACCATAGAGGCCGGATCGGGTGAAGGATAATCCCTATCTTGTTGTGAGGGAGTTTTGAGATTCAACAAGATGATGAGCCTACCGAAAATTAAGCACCTTCACTAGGTGGGGCCCGTAGGCTATTTTTAGGTGTATGTTTATTTTTAGAATGGTGAGCATATTCTAAAATTACAGGATTCGATTCGATATGGTTGAGAAAATTATATCTTTGGATGAATTTATATTTTTAGAACATGGGAGAAGTCTATTTATAGATTAATAAATCTAAAAATAGAATGCATGTCGATTATTATTAGCCCTTAATAATCATAAAATACATAGTAACTTATTCTCTTGAGCACTTGACTTCAAAGAAGCACATGTGGCACATCACTGGCTAAAGGAATTATTCAATTCCTAGTGTGGTTGGTGACTCATGCATGGAGGACTTCATTATAACTGATTGTGGTGTTGTAACAGTAGTTGGAAGAGTAGTTATGTGAGTTGTTATTTATTAACTCAAACTGTTTACGAAGAAAGAAGTTAGTTGTAGCTAAAGATACACTAGCGAAAGATGAGTGAATTAATTCACAAGTAGTATCTTACCTAACCGAATAAACACAATAGTTAACTACTTGCATGTCGATCCAAAGGGAGACCCAAAGTGGAGAGATAGGTGAAAGGGTGTGATGGACTACTCAAGCTTGTGAATATAGTGATGTGCTCTTCAATGCATATACATAGACATTGGAGATTCCAATGAGGATTGCATAGTCAAGGAAGTGCAAGATCGAATTCATTCAAAGGATCTTCTTCAACAATGGATCGCGTAGTGGAGGCAGGCTACCGTGAGGCAAGAAATTGGTGCATAGATATGCAAATTTTCTCGCATGACAAAGGTGTGATGATTGTATATTGTACCGAGAGCTCATGAGTTCGAGCTTTGTAAGAGATTGTTACATGTTCCATTGATATACATAATATATGATAGTTGGGGTTTTTAGCTTTAATCTTTCCCGAGAAACATCTTGTTATGTGCAATTGATTTTTTCTTCTTGTGTTCGCAATTCGAGATTTAATTTCTGCAAAGAATTAAGTGGAAGTATTTAAAATGTATTTAACATAGGATTAAATTGTTAGGATCAGAGAATCCGTAAATACATTATCGTGTTTATAAATTTCTACATTTCCGTGTTGTGATGTGGGTGCTCTCACATTCTCTCTATCATTAAGCACCAACTTGTCACCTCTCGGTGTGCTTCATTCCATCTTAATATTTATGTCCATTAATGGGTGCTTCCAATCTCTCGTTCCTCTACTTTGGCTGCCCCATATGTTTAGGTTCTTCTTTTTGAGCCAAGATCTCCTCAACCGCATGCTACCGAAGCCCTCTCAAGGGGAAATTCGCATGGCCTTCTTCATCGAATTTCACATCTCTTCTAACACTCTCATCCATTGTGCTGTAGTACTCCCGATAGTTGTGAGGTGTATCTGTACCCCAAAATATCCCCAACCTGGCTTGTTGGCTCTAGCTTCTTCTTGGCATCTTTGGTCACATAAAGAATAAACTAATGAACCAAAAATTTTAAAATGCGACACATCCGGTCTCTTACCCGAAAATCTCTTCCGTGTACTTATCCCAAGTCTCTCTAATGAGCAATTATGTTATTTAAAATTATTTTTTTGTTTCATGCTTCTTCCCACATATGCAAATCTGCACCCCGATCATGCCACATCGCTCGTGCTTCTCCCACAATAATTTTATTCTTCCTTTCTCGCAACCTCATTCTCGTTGTGGGTTGGTGAGGTGCCATCAATTCCCTTGAATTCCTTTACAGAAGCAAAACATTTCTTGAATTCATTAATGGCATAATCTCTACCATTTTCACTTTTAAGAGCCTTCACCTTCTTCCTCATCTTTCGACAAGTGCTTTGAACCTCACAAAACTTTGAGAACGTCTCGATACTTCTTGTACATGAAGAATATCCAACACTTGCGTGAAAAATCATCTACAAAAATAACATAATACTTGCATTTTTTTGTGGAGGTTGTCGTAGAATGGTCCGCACACATTTGAGTTAACTCTTTCAAGGAACACCTTTTCTCGACTTTCCTTATCGTGAAAATGTGGCTTTGTGTACTTCCTTAATGTACACCCTTTTCATGTGTATTTCTGCTCAAGTGTACCCTTATGAAGTCCCGTAGAAATATGATGCATGATATTCAAAGTGCCATGGTGTAGATGGCCCAACCTTTCCGTTCCATGACTCACCGATGTCTTAGATCTCCACCTTCTCTCGCTTTCATGCTCAAGACAACACAATATTCTACATACAATTTATAGAGGTTCTTTACTCAAACCCCAATCCTCTTCACCTATCCCGTGGCTTTGTGATGAAGGAAAACCTTTCCTTTGCTAAATATCATATCATAGCCACAGCCTTCCAACATAGAAAAAAAAACCAAATTCTTCTCTTTTTAAACTAGGAACATACATGACATCTTTTAATGTGAGAGGAGTACTAGAATCCCTCCCGAAAAGTAATCGTACCTATGCCGGTAGCATTGTACCTCCCGTCATCTCCCATATCGATGTGCATCCGGAGATCCTTCTCCAAGCTACCGAATAATTCTTTGTTGTCAACAGAATGGAAGAAGCTCCACTATCCAAGTATCACACAAAAAACCCATCACCGATGACACCATGCATGCAAGGAGGGCGAAATTAAAATCGAACTCTAAAGCAGCAAGCCACCCACCACTCTCCCCGAGGGCTTCTTGTCAGTATTCTTGTGAAAACACTTTGTAGCATAGTGTCCAAACTCATGAAAATGAAAACATTTAACCTTTGACAAGTCACACTTCTTACCCGCCCCGACCGAACCGATTTGGAATGGGGATGCCCACTTTCCCTTTCTTCACCTTTCCATCCAAGGGAAAATTCTCCTCATCATCGCCTTTGATGAGGATCCATATTTTTGCATTCCATTGAATCTCCTCTGTTCCAAGTCGTACCACAATCCTCCCACTGGAAGCTTCTCCATCCCATTCATTTAATCTTGGTAGCCGTGGTAGCTCTTGGGAACGTGTAGAAGTGTTAGGCTCACCAAATAATCCTTGACAACCGTCACACCAACACTTCCAAGATCATCTCAGCATTGACTAAACTTACCAAGATGGTATCGTGTCTCCCTTCTCCATCCTTATCTTTCCGAGCTTATCCTTCAACTCCAACTTCCCGTGGTCACCGCTATTTTGAAGAAGATTTGTAATGGCCTTCCACATAGAATATGGATTTTCCTTTCCATGGAGGTTTGAGACAATATGATCTTGAACTCTTTTCCGACAAAATCATTCTTGCCTTTGCTACATTATTCTTCAATGCATCTAGATTTTGAGCATCTATCGTCGCGGCCCCGGGAATATCAATGTCTATGAATTCTTTTAGTCTATTGTCCTCCAACACCGCCTCCATCTTGTCCTTCCATGATATGTAATTTGAACTACCCTCAAGGGCATATTCAAGTCTCAATCCACATAAAGACATATTGATCCGATGCTAGTACCGAAGAATAAGACCCGCAAATTCGATTAACCTATTGGAAAAAAACTCGGTTCTTCTCTTCTATAATGATTCCTCGCTCTAATGCCATGTAGAAAATCCACATAGATTCAACTGATATTGTAACGTGATAAAAAAATAATTGAATCTATTCTACAAATTGCATAAAACCAATTACGGTCACACAATCACATGAACAAGAAAGAGAAATAATTTCAATCTCACAACACAAAGATGTATTTGGGTAAATCTCAACTAAAACCTTGTTAAGACCGCATATTTCATTAAGTCAAGAATATGAAATAATATAATTCTTCTCTCAAGCTGAGGGAGCTTCTCGCACTTATCTCCTCGACTATCTCACTTTGATCCCAACAAGTTTGGTCCAATATTTAACCAAAAACTTTCCTCTAGGTTGCTCGACCTTTGCTTACCTTCCCCGAGCGAATCGAGCCCGTATTAATTAGGAAATCCCCAAGAATTTATTGTGCACCTCATATAAGGTCTCCTCCCGACCTCATGCATGACCTCTACAACTTTCTAATAGTACAATCAGAAGGCCTACTCTCTTTAAACTCAATCTCAACTGGCCTTCCTTAGAACCGACATGAAACAACTATTTATAACGAATTATCGCTTATCCGATTGATCACTAAATGTGAATTAAATCAAATTTAATTCACCGGATCTCTCACTAGCTCATCCATCGCTAGAACTACTTAAATTTATTTTAACTCAAATAATTAATTTAACCAATTACAACTCAAATAAACCGCAACTCCGGACCCTCTAAAACTTAGAGAGAAAACTTCTACATGCCTCCAACATTCGATCCCCAACTCGAATTGATCGAGGTAACTAAGTCTTCCCAACTCGCTTAACTTGTACAAGATGTGATGTGATGTGGAATTAAAATTCTCCTTCTAATTTGATTATGGGAAAATTAAATTAGAAGCCTCTTCTTGTTTCCAATTTCAACATTTATTTCAAGAATAATGGGTTACATATTGTTATGCACATATTTGTTTTCCTACAATGAAATGATCACATATGTATTTTATTTCCCGTAATTTCATTGAAGTATTTTTATGTATGTTTTCTAATTACTTTCAATTTATTTATATAGATATATTAATTTCAAAAAAATATACATAGGAGGATTAAAAATTGTTGGGATCGTATTCTGGCATTGACATTCCTATCCTACCCACTTGAACTACAAAATTGAGAAAATAATTATTGGAGGCGTTGGAAATCCTATTATGCACTTGAAAACAATTGTAAGGCTGTCAATCTTTGTATTTGGAGTAAAAAGGGTTCCCCTCTTTAAGACCTCATACAACGAAAAATTTTACAGATGGAAATTTATTTTAAAGTTTAGAAACCTGCGAATTTCACTAGTACATAATATGCAATTTGTAAAATGTTTTGTAATATTTTTAAAGGTATTCTAATTTCCAATAGTTTTATATAGTCTCTATATAAAATTTTGGTGAGTTTAAAAGGAAAAGCAATTTTATAACATAAAATATGCGCGATTAATTTTTAGAAAAAAACAAATAAATTAATGAATTTTTATTTTTTTTTTTAAGAAAAAGCGTGGAAAATTAGCCCACTTGTGAATATTGGCTCCTAAAAGTTTCCCCTACCCTCGCAACTCCCGTTGTTCTATACGGTTGTGAATTTAGGTTTCAAAAGATATCCGTAGAATCATGGAGAAATAATGAGATGATTCAAAAGAAATTCATGTAACCTACAATCTCATGACTAAGGGAAATAACCCTCATCCTATCCTCCCGATTGAAGCTTACCTCAACCCTATTGAAATAAGGGCTATGTTCAAATATATAATGGATAAGAAGAAGCATTACAACATGGAATCTAAGAGGCTTCCTAAAATTGCTTCTAACCTTTGTAAAACCCCCACCTTTCGCTTCAAGCATGGGTGGTGGCTAAGGATGCCTGGCCCACAGTCCTGCAACCATTAGTATAAATGAGGAGATCATCCTGGGAAGCAAGGATAGTGTCAAAGATACTATCACCTCTAAATTTAAGAATAATTTATGGGATGATAAAAATTTGGAGGGTAAAAGGAAGTTAAGATATTATAAGGAGGTGATAAACACCACCCTTGAGAACCATAATTATCTTTCCGTTTTGACCAGATCGACGAAAAAGATGAACATCGCTAAGATTAGGAACTAATTATCATGAGCTTCAAAGTGAAACTCGCGTGGGTCTACTCCCAAGACGATACAATTTGTCAACTTTGCGATACTAAGAGAGTGGAGGATGAAAAACAATTTCTTTTAGATTGTCCAACCCTTACTCACATCCGCTCTCATTTCTATAACATATGTCACACTTCTAATCTTATTGAGTTCTTAAGTCAAATTTTAAAACTATAGTGATCTCGTTGTGCTTCTTTCCCTTTCTTTTTTAGCAGAGAAATAAGTTCTAAAGTATTACAATTAGATTCTTATTCTTAAGTTCCGATAGACCACATTGGTTATGGATGTTAATCAACATCATCATCATAATTAATGTTTAAGGATATGTTTCTAGAATTCCCCCTTTAAATGGGCTATATTCCACATGAATACCATGAGTTCTTATACAACTAAAGCTCAAAATTTGTGAGTAACTTGACCTAGTCAACTTTACGTGACTACCCAACAAAATTGATAAAAAATCATATAAATTCAAAATTGAATTAATAAAAATTCATATAAATTCAAATGTGAATTAATACAAATTCATTTAAATTAAAAAGTGATATAAAATTTAAAATAAAAATGGAGCCAATTATTATTTTATAATTTAAATTTGATGTAATTTAATTTTAAATAATTTTGCTGAGTGAACATATTTTTATTTTTTCAGAAAGAAAAAAACTTTGGTACTTCTATTAATATATAGTTAGTTCCCATACATATTTAATATCAGAAACCAGATATATGAAAGTATAAAAAATGATAATAAAAGTTACAAAATGCAGGGACGAGATAATGGATCATTGTGAGCACAATTTCTAGAATTGATTTGGAGTCAAATGATAAAATTACATTACATTATCTTTTATAACATCAATACTATATTGAAATCTAGAGCACCTCTTTAAGGCACAATAATTTTCAAGGCCATTTTTTACAACCTTTATGTTATGAATACTTATAAATATTTAAATCTAATTTCATAAAAATTCACTTTATTGTAAATAATACTCATGTGGATTAATCATATTTCTGGTCAGATAAATAAGACTTGCAATGTTAATTAGTTTTAATAAAATAATTAATTAAATAGGTATATGAATAATGTGTTTTTTTTGCACCGATAGATTTAATTTTGAGTTACAAATTATACTTGATGTTAAAGTATGTAATATTGTTTCTTAATATTTTTTTAGTATTTTTAATGGAATTTTTTTAATTATTATTTAGCTTAGACTATTAAAAGGACAATATTATTTTCCCTGTTTAAATTTACATTTTATAACTTTATTCTTATATTGATAAAAATAAAACTGAGATTTTATAAATTCAATTATTTTAAATATTGTCACTTATAAATATGTGTACCAAATAGATTTTTTTCTAAAATGTATATGGCAAAACATTTAACCCATCGATCTTCTTTTCCAAGGATTAGACTTCAATGAAACTGAATGGACGAGGCATGTATTCCCATAAGTCAACTTACAATTGTTCAAAAACCAATTTGAGAAACCTTTAATATTGCGGTGTTAAAATTTCCACAAACATGTTTCCATCTAGGATGTGTTCCTAAATGGTCACATTTTCTTCTTTGATGGGGCATCAAAAATAAATCCAGGGAGGAAAGAGAAAAGAGACTATTCTTTTGTCCGGATGACAAATTATTGAATTGACATTTTTATGGGGTTTGTGACAAAGTGATCTAATAACGGTCAAGCATATGCTATTTTACAAGGACTAATGCTTCGTCAAGAAAGAAACAAATTTCCATGCGAGATTCAAAAGTGTTTATAAGTAGTGCGAGGAACGAGATCCTCCTTAAATAAAATGAAGCGAAAAACAATCATAGAAAAAAAATTGAGCTTCCTCCAAAAATGAATTCTATGATTTCCACCATGAAATGAGGCAAAATAATGCTTGGGTAGATAAACTAGCTAAAGAAGGATCCAACTAAGAACAAGGATCCCTAGACTCAATGGGAAACAATCCATTAAATCTATTCCTTAGCATATATTCCAATGAATCAAACATATTCGACAAGGCAAGTTGGTTGTTGATTTTTTTGTGGGCATGCAATAGGCATGATGGTTGAGAGAGGTAAATGGATTGAAGGGGGTTGGAGAGAAATTCTCTCCAATGTGTAACAAAAATGGAGGCAAAATACAGATCATATGAGTTTTAGACCTTAGCATAAAAACAAATGAATCAATCATACATGATGAGATAGGTGGGGGATGTAAAGCACATTTCACATGCAGAGAAGAATAAATGTGCAAGGAAAATGATAGAAGGGTTGGGGATGTAAGCTAGCCCAATATTCTCTAAGAAAACATTATGTGCAAAGTTTATGGGACATTTAGGAAGTGAGTACCAATCGAAGGAGTGAGAAGCACCACTCTATGCCACATCTCGGAGCTAGAATGACTCCGGGAGTCCAGGAGTGTGAGAAACCAAAGGGAACGGGTGTAAGGCTAATTTCA
The DNA here is from genome assembly GCA_034641835.2 of Pinus albicaulis. Classification (NCBI taxonomy): domain Eukaryota; kingdom Viridiplantae; phylum Streptophyta; class Pinopsida; order Pinales; family Pinaceae; genus Pinus; species Pinus albicaulis. Next base: position 106,285 of record JAXQQM020083392.1, read on the forward strand.
ATAGGAATCGCAGACATGAATGCATCAATTCAAGACAAGAGCTAGTTAATGGAGGAAAGAGCTAGGATGGAGGGAAGTTTACAAGCATCTAATGGGAAAATAGTATAACCATTAGGTCCGAGATGATAACCTAGGAAACTATATGACTAATCTAACCGACAAGAACGATTTAGTTTGTTAATCCCAATTGCTCAAACACAAGGAGATAGTTTTTCATCACTCTAGAAATATGGTGGAATAGGGCATCTCACAAGGTTGGAGGGGGTTTGGGTCATGTAACCAAGAAATCTGGCAGAAGTGGAGGGTCGCTTCCGTATTCAAGGTCATAGTATTTTATTGATTATTGCCAATACAAGCTCAGAATCAACATGCCATGTACTAATAGTATAAAGATGAGGCAACTCATGGAACTTATTTCCCAACTTCAAGAAGAAATAAACACTCTTGAGCTAAGCTACAAACAACTAGTATCAAGCCTAGCAATTGTTATAAAGTTCATGGTTGATCAAAAAACTACTATAGAGATAAATAAAAATGAATTAACTAGTTTACACCAAAAAATTGAAGAGATTTAGGCAAAAAACAACTTCAAAGTATAAATTGAAGAGATTTAGACAACAACAACTTCAAAGTATCCATATTTATTTGCTTCTTGTAAGGATTCCGTTACAGTTTCTCAAATTGTCCCTAATCTCAATGTTGCAACATCGCTTTAGAAAGAAAATCCAAATAAAAATAAAAACAAACTTAATACAAATAAATAAGTGATGCCTTACAAATACTATTATATATATGTCTTTTAGAAAATTATATAGTTTGTTATAATAAACTAAACAAAACTAAACTAAAATTTTTGAATATTAAAAAAATAACAATGTGAGATAAAATACACTCCAAGAATTTGTTTGGATCGAATTTAACTATTGTACTGAACACACAAACTACTATACAAATAATTTATTGTATTAGAGTAAATGTTTAAAAATTTAGTTATATAAAGTAATTAATTATACAATCATTTATTATATTAGAGGAAATGCTGTAAAAACTAGTTATATATAAATTGAGGGTTCATTTTAAGAAATTAACACAAGAACACAACATGCTAATACAATCCGCACACTTGGAGATTATGATGCACAACTATATAATAAAGTCATCACAATGTATAAAGTTATTTTTAAATTTAATTAAATAATTATAATTATAATTATAATTATAATGTATATTATTATGAAGTTGAGATATTGTCCAACCGGTATGGTAGTGATGTTGCAATGTAATATTTAGCATTGTGATTAAGTTAAATTACATAAAAATAAAAATAAAATAAAATCTAAATAAATTGAATTAAATTAAAAGATTAATGTAATGTAAACATTTTTAACTTTCTCAAAATAAAATAATAATAAAAATAAAAATGGGCCATGTTGTTGAAGCATGGTATTGAGAACCCATGATATTGACTCATCTAGTGATGTGGAACACAAGCCTATTTAAAGAGAGAATAAACCAGCCGCAGATCTATCTTAACCTGGATCTACCTAGGCTATGATGGATCAAATCACTTGATATGCAAACCCTCTTTACACCGAAAATAGATTTGATCCCTCTCGACACTCGGGTAGATCCGGAGTTAAGACGGATCTAAGCGACAGACAAACCTCGAAAGAGAATATTGCCTCTTTTTATTATTTGAATTTAAAATCAAGATTTACAAATGGAAGACCGACTTAATTTGAAGCCCTAACTTAAACCCGGTCTTCATGAAGGATGTGTCTATCCCATCCATTTATAACATCCTAGGGCCATTGTGACTACACCTGCACTAGATTTTGAAACGTTGAAAAAATTCCCACTATAAAAAACTATTTGAGAGGAGAGGTTGATTCTACATTTGACTATGAGGGGACAAGTGATGTATAAGTTTTTGAGTCATTCCGCGCTTCTTTAAAATAAAAATAAAAATAAAAATTATGTTCTAAATATAACAAAAATGTATGCTTAAAAAAAATGAATACGCTCCAAAGTAATTAGAAGCAAAAAATGTGTGAATCAGATGTTAACTAATTTATATCGATATCAACTTCATACATATCTACATATAGAAAAAATTGAGGGTTTTTTAGTTAAAATTTTCTATTTGGTTTTATATATACTCTATTTAGTATTCAAAAATACAATTTAAACAATGAAAATAACATATTGTATTTTGCATTCTAAAAAAGTTTGCATATGAATAAATTGATCTCTCCAATCAATATGTTAAATCCGTACTTAAAATAAACATATACCGATTTAATTAATTTTCTCGTGTTGTGAAAATATAAATGTAACGGTTACAATAAATTTGAGAAGGTTGAGAGTAGGAGCTTCAATTTACGAAATTTCCGAGCAACCGACCAATAGTGATGATGATGATGATGGTTAACGTCCATTGAGACCAAAATTTAGTCTATCGTACCTAAAGAAACCTAATTGTTTATTTAGTTTGTTTTAAAATTGTACTCCTATGCTCAAAGAGCTTGGAGAGAAGCGTCCCCAAAATCACTATAATTTTGACATGTTAAAAGGCTAGAAGGTCGGTATTGCAACAAATATTAAGTGAAACTGAGATCTAATGTGGTGTACGTAGGGCACTCTAGGAAGAAGTGATTTTCATCCTTAATGTTTATATTCTCACAGCAGATGGCAGATCCTTTCCACCCATGGTGTTTTAGTGGAATCGCCCAACGACCGTTTACCATGGAGCTCATGAGAGTCTGCTCTTATCTGCCATATTAATTTTTCTTTGAGCTAGTTAAAACAGAGAGATACTTTTGATCTTCTAGAGTAGGGTTGATTACCTCTATAATATCTTAATTTTATTTTAGCCTCTAAATCTTTCTCACACCACATTTTCTCTTTAAACTTAGAAGTAAAAATATTTTTAATGTTATTAATATTTTTCAATGAAACATTTTCGTCGCATCTCCCAATGGTTTAACCAGACTCGGTATCTTTATACCAACCTCGTTTGAGCCTTAGTTGGTTTTGGCTGGAATTTAAAGCTAGCTTAGGAAGTCCGTGGTCTCCCATGTTATTGATTCTATGCTTGTACAACAGAGCTCATTACAGCTAGGCTCTCGATAGGGGAAAGACCCGCTTCTATAAGGAGAATAAGATAGGGTGTATTTTTATTTTATTATACGTTATAAATTTTTTCTCGATTTGCTCAATCTTTTCTCCAGTAGATTCTCTAGAGATGTTGCAACCCAAACCTCACATCTATACAAGATAATAGGAGTGAATAAAGTTTCAAAGAGGAGCTTCTTTTTATCCCACATCACAATGTTTGATGCTTTGCAAAAATTTCAAGACCAAAATAAGCTTTCCACCTCCATTAATCCTTTTATCAATGTTATAGTTCTAGTTGAGCTTGTGATGAATATCAATTCCTAGGTACTTGTAAGAACATACTTCCTCTAAGTTTCTATTGTCATACAAAAATTAGCTTAAGTGTCCTTCTTGGATTTGATAATCATAACTTTTATTTTGTTAGTGTTAATAATCATATCCATGGTAGAGTTGAAACTAATGCACAACAACTACCACAAGTATTCACAAATACTCATCTTTCGCTAAACCCCCGATAGCTATATCAAAGGAAAAATATATGCACATCTCAACTAGAGGTTCTTACAGTCTACAAGTCCCCACATACGCGAAATCTCATATATATATATATATTCCATCATATACTATATTTCTTTCTTCACTCTAAAGTCAATGGCCCTCCCCTCTATATATTATCTTACATTATATTTTCTTGATGTGCTTTAAAGTTCGAATACCGGTGTCCCATTTATGCTACATATGAATGAGTTTAAGGTCGTAATCAAGATTTAATTTATACATTTTATGTTCCTCAAATTTGTTTCAAGAAATTTAAATGAAAGTAGGGTGACATTGTATGTAAATTTATTTGAAATTTATTTTTGAATTAATATACATAGACTTATGTCTAGACTTATTTATTTTTTTCTAAAATTTTCTAATATTTGATATTTTATTGAGGGATGATAATGAATAAAATTTGATTAACAACTTACTATTCTACAACTTTATAAATAAACCAAATTTTCATCAATTATATTAACATATAAATTTATATCCAATCTGCGCAAGAGATTAAATTTATCAAAAGAATTCAATTTACAATATTTAAAAATATATTTTAATATAATCTTTATTTAAGTAATGTTATCATTATAAATATAATTTCACAATTTACATTTCTAAGTAATTTTATTTCTATAAATATAATTTATATTCATAAATATAACATTTTTAATATATATATATATATATATATATATATATAGATATATATATAATATTTTAAATGTATTTCAAATTTGTCAAGGTGTAAATCTCTTTTTTAGTGTAAAACTTGAGGAAAAAATTACACTTCAAGAGATTTAATCCTATAAACTCGTTAAATGTGAAGTTACAATAAATCCGAAGTAGTTTAATTTCTATAAATAAATTGTAAAATTAAAATGATATAATTATAAAATTATAAGCTAGCATAGATCCATCTTAAGCATGGATCTAACATGAGCTCATGTGATCAAATTTCTTTAGGTACAAAGTGCAAAACAATGTATAACTTTATTTTTTTAATTGTATTTCTGAATGTTGTAGAGATTACATAACATGTGCATTGAGCCATTTTATAAGTGCACATTAAACTTTTTTATTATTATTTATGGATTTTTAAGTATACATCAATATTAATTCATAACTCACATTATTATTAATATATTTACAAAGTGTAAAAAACAATGTGTAATTTTTTATTGTTTGAATTGTATTTTTGAATGTGTTAGTCATCGCAAATTTTGTTGATATCAAAGGATGACTAAGTTATAAAGCCTATATTTCTAGAAACAATATTTGGGAAACATTATGAGTTCTAGAAATCTCTACCGCCTTCATTATCCTAAACCTAACTATTCTACTAAATTTTCCTACCTTTTCCTTCTCAAAACTACCCTCGCTGCTCCAAGAAAACTCCATTTTTGGGCTGGTTTGGCTTCATTGCATCACCTCACTTACACCCTCATTCATCCCCCTTTTTTTCCCTTCTAAAACTCCCTCATAATTCCCCTCTCTCATTATTTTTCTTCAAAATTCTCTAAAACAATGTAAAAAATCCTTTTACATTGTTTTAACCTAACCCTTTAAACCCCACGTACCCTCTTAAACCTTATAAAATCTTGTTTTTATAATATACTCGCCTTCTTTGTAAAAGGCCTTTAAGCCCCCTCTCAGCGAAACCTCTAGCCCTTCACTCTTATAACCCTAATCTCGACCTTCCGCTATTATCTTAAGACCATTTCCTTCTCTACCTCTGGTCCCCCACCCCACAGACCGTCTCCTCCGCTCATTTTCTAGCCCTCCCCTATAACTATGCCGTCGATTCATTATAAAAACCCCTCCATAAGCTTAAAAGATCAAAAAGTGGGTCCCCGCCTCTCGTGTTTTCCATCCGACCATCCCCACCATTGATCGGATCTATTCCTACCCCAACGTACAAATACATCCCCATCACCCATCTCATATCTACGTAACCCCGCACAAAATGACAAAGCTACCACGCGCCTCGCACCCGGCTCCACTCCTTTCCACTACCCTTTGCCGACCAACCGCACCGCCACCTATCACCGGGCTCCACCTTCCAACCATGGCGAACCGGTCTCCAACCCCTTCGCACCGTTGATCTCACCTCTTTGAGATCCAACGGCCGAGATTGTATATTGCGTGGACAATAGCGCCGAGTTTTGAAACCCATGAGCCACACGAAATAAGTGGTATTCACCTTGCCACGCATCGATCGCCTAGTGGAATCGCATCCAATTGACCCGAAACCACTTACCACCTTCCACCCGTGCGATAGTCCCGCCGTGGTTTTTCCAAAACCAATTTTTTCCTCCCCGCGCCAAAATCAAATTTCTTCACCTCTCGTTTGAATTTTTCCATGGTTCCGCCTCTAGAAACATCCCCCGCTCCATTTACCCCGTGAAAAACGCCTCCCGATAGCCCTGCATTCCCAAAAAATGCAAAATACCATCCCGTGTGATTTTAAAGACTAACATGTGTTTGTGTTTGTGTAGGTTTTTAGCGGCGGTGATGCCCCAAAATACATTCCGATAGTCAAAGAAATGATAAATTTAACCTCCGGATGACGATCCAAGAGGTAAATTCATAAGAAAAGGCTATAAGGGTTTGCATAAAGGTTTACCCTCGATTAATCATGATCATCTATGGGTTATAAAACCCTCAAGCACATGAAGGCCGCATCCCTACACAGAGAAGAAAACAATGAGGAACAAAAGGATTAAGGGCTGAAATCCTAAATCAAAGGATAAAACAGAGGATTAGCTGCTGTACTCAGTGATTAAAGGATGAAATTCAAAGGTTTAAAAAACAAAGGATAAATGAACAAACAACATAAAGGTAGACAAAGGATAAAGACAGCTAGATAGATTATAAAGGCTAAATCAAAGTTCAAAGGCCTTATACCGAGTTTTATGATTAAACAAAGACAAATTAACTGGAAGATAGCTTCTTGAATGACTAAATCAAGAAGCATTTACTCCTCCAAAGACCAAGCTGCCACCACCTACAAACCTTGATTTCTTTCCATAAAGGCATTGGGAAGTTATTACATAGTCAGAGATATTTTTATCTTTCAAGGCGTTTATTGTAAAGTTAAGAATAGGCCTTAAAGTCAAACATTTCACCTATTTTTCCTTAGGAACTTAAGATAGAGTGATTGAAACAAGAGAAGGGCTGACATATTCCTACTTTAAGCCTCGTATGGTTTTCAAGGATAGAAATGCACTTAATCCGTAATAAATGATACTCAAACCCTATATTGAGCTTCACCTCCTCATTTGCGTGATAAATATTGCATCCGAACTCATTTATTGTTGGTAGTTGATGACTCTTTGAAGTAATATAGTCTTTGGAAGTTGAAGGGAAAATTGATGTCTTGGATCTTGTAGATGCCCCGATTTGTCTATTGATGGAGGAGGCTAGATCACCGGATCCCCGAGCTTTCATTGGCAGAAGTGCTTCATTTGTTATTGTTATTTCCTCGTTTTCATTATGTTTCCATCTTTCTCTCATGAGAGTAAAATTTTTAGCTAAGAAATGTCTTTTGAAAGCACCTTAGTTCGTTTGCTCTTCACTCGCTTAATGTTTTCTTCTTTAAGGTCCGATTGGAGGATTTTTAACTGCCTCCAGCTCCATCTAGCTTGTTATTTTAGAAATATTTCAATAGAGTATAAATCAAGTGAGTTTCTCTTTGTTAAGTCCATGTATCTTTGAGTATGGCTTGAGATGTTGTTTTAAAGAATGATTTCAATAGAGTAAACCAGGGAAATGAGTGGTGAGTCCATGCTCCTTTGGAGTACAACTTGAGATGTTGTTTTAAAGATATTTTTAAAAGTATGCCTAGTAAAGTCTAAACTAGGTAATTCTATGGTGCTACTCTCATTCTCCGGGTTCCGTTTCTTTAAAAGTTGCTTTGAAAGATCCCTATAGAGTTATCAAAAGCAGATTAGATTATTTATGTTTGATCTTAGGATGCTCTCACCGTTATTTTATATGTTTTCTTTATCTATTGCAATGTAGTCTTTTGATTGCTATATTTTTGTCCGAAAGGTTCGCTTATTAAAATTCTATCCAAAGAAGTCTATGGTTTGCCCCCGTCCTTTGGCTTTCTTCAAAATGGGCTTACCTTAAAATATGTCTCTTGTTTAAAGTACATGATAAAGGATTCTTAATTTCCCCTTTGTCCTACTTTTTCATTATTATCCTTAATGTTCACCTCATTATCCCTAAAAATTTGAATATCCACCGGCCAAGTTAGATTTTCCCCTATGATACTCTCCGATCCATTAATGAAATTATCATGACTTTCATTTGACTCCATTTCCCAATGACTTGTATATTTCCTCATTATAATCAAGTACCACCTATAATATTTGTTATAGCAAAAAGGTGTATTAAGATCGTTTGAGCCTTCAAGGAACAAATTCTATTACTAAAAATAATCATATTCTTGAAGATCCTTAAAGGCCTCCCGCCTCTCCGTCTCGCATCCTATACTTTTGTTTTCATCCCGTTAAAAGACTCAAATCCCCGCCATTTCCAAAGCCAAAATATTGCCGCAAACACCATTTTCTCCTTTCCCTTTCTTCCCCAAATTAACCTTATCTTTCATTCCCCTATTCTCACAAAATCCCTCATTTTCACATTTCGCCTTTTCCCTCATCGTAATCCCCTTTATAAGGTTTAAGACTCACTCTTGGCCTTATCCGAAACCCTCATTTCCTTTGAAAAACCATTAAAAACCCATTTTGTTATATATATTAGGATTAAGCCCCTTGGGCTAAGTCCCTAGCCTTTCCGCCCATACACCTTAGCGCCGTGACCGCGCGCCGAGCCGCTGGGCGCTTATCCGGTTTAAATAAATATTTCTTCGCAGCCAAAAAACCTTTGATATTTATTTAACCGTCGAAATTCATTTTATTTAATTTTTCCGCCCGTGCAAATTATCGAGCGATCTCGACCGTCGATTCAATCGATAGATCCGATGGTGCGCGAGGCACCTCCCCGTGGACCTCCTGCCCGTGCGTCGTTTTCCCAAACCGCGTGGTTTTTATCGCGCCACTCTTTGTATGGGCGGCTTTTGCCCAATGACCGCCGATTCCATACATCGCTTGACATGCGTCCCATGGCTCATTTGTAAAACCGTCGTCCATCCGTCGTCCATCGTGCGTTAATGTTCCGACCGGATGCCAAGTGATATCGCCGTCCACCGTCTCCATCTGTGCTGGCGATCCATCCGTGATCGCTCGCTCAAGATGCTCGACAATTAACGAAGGTGCCCATGCGATAACCGAGCTATTGCGCAGCGCGAAAATACTCCGCCATCGATCTGATCTCGCGTATCGACGGTCCATAATTCCATCGCCCGATTCCTCCGTTTGACTTTCAACCTCCGTCCCGATCGTTGATCTTCCAGGCATCGACGACTCGCATTCAACCTTCTTTCTCCCATCTAATAATCTCTCCCGATTGATCCCGACCGTTGGATGATGCCATCCAACCGCCCCGCTCTTTCCACACGTCCCTTCCGAAGTGTGGCCAAACTATATACACAATATTTTATAACTCTTGTTTGTATTTTTGTAGGGTTTAATGTTTTTTTATTCCGCCACGCCGAAGAAATTACTAAAGTAGAGGGTGACAACCTCCCGCTTTCGATTCACTCGAGGGAGAATCATTCACGTGACCTAATTTCACGTTTTCATCAATGTTTATCCTTAAAGATCGATGCCGCATGACCCCGCGCGACCCCGTACATCCGCAAACCATGGATTTGGCACAGCAAAGAGTATCGCAGACGAAGACCAAAATGCACCGTAACGAGGATTAAGAGACAAACATTTGTGGGGATTATATTCAAGATGCCTATCAAAAGCTCAATCCCCGAATTAATACACAATTTACAGAAAAACCTAAAGTGTTTTATCTGGGATGCCTCCACCTCCATAACTGGGCAAATTGATTCCTTAGCTACCATAAGAGCCCCCAAGTGGCCTCAAACCTTTCAAACAGAGGCCGAAGTTATTGAAGAAGATCAGATTTTGCCTCAAATACAGCCTAGGAGTTACTTCGTAAAAAATACAATGCATGAATATCCGCAGTTACTCCAAACATTACACAGAGCCTCAAATTCAAATAAAGCTCCCAATCGAGCTTAATTCATAAATGTAAAATAGTTAATATAGAGAACCAATTTGCAAACTTCTTCATCGAGCTCCTCAAAAGGCCAAGAAGTCCTAAATCGTATTGATTGCCTTGAGAGATATTTTATCAGATCTCACCTCCTCATCCTTCTAAATAATTCGTAGAAGATGAGAATTTGTTGGTTGTCTGGTTGTTGTTGATCACAAACTCGTAATATTGAAAAGTCCCTTCGAAATCAATACATAGTCCTTTGAAGTTGAAGAACAAATTGAAGTCTCTGAGATCTCAAGATGTTGTTGCATGTTTGTTCCTAAGAAGGCTCTATCATTGGATTCATGAGCTTACTGCGAGAAGTATTCTGAATCGTTTCATGTTTTTCCCCCGTTTTCATTATGTTCCATAATTTCTTACTACAAAGAGGGATAGAAAGTATTAGGCTAAGAAATGGCTCTTGGAAGCACATTAGACCCGTTCATCCTTCATCAAGCTATGTTTTCTTCTCGTCGAAGTATTTTAGAGGCTTTAATATTTCTCTTTAGTCGTCATGCTTGTTTATTTCCTTTAATAGTTTGAACAATTGGTCTCGCATGATTTATGGTTTTCCTTCTTCTCTCGTTGCCACTTAAAACTCGTTATTGAAATCTCCTTTGAAGTTCTTTTCTTATAGTGAATCAGAGAGTTCGGTTTCCGATCTTGCTCTTTGTCCTCACTTAAATAGTTGGCTTAAAGGTTCGTTATAATTATGATCATAGATGTTTTTGTAAGTCTTCTTCTATGACCTGTGATTATCAAGAATATTATATGTTTTCTAAAGTACTTTAGAATAAAATCTTTGAGGAAATAGGGTGTTCCCGAATCTTAGATTTTACTTCGAAATTATTTTGAAATCGTTTTCGCTAAAGGTGTGATTTGTAGAATTTATGGTTAGCCCCGTCTATCAAAGAACTCTTATTGTTTCAAATTATGCTTTCAAATTCTCTTCGTTGAGAATTAAAACTCTCTTTCCAAATCATTAATGTTCATTCCATTCCAAAAACAAAGGATCCCCAGGGCTGCTAGATTTGCCCTTTGTTATCCCATATCTTTTGATAAGTGTGTTATGACCTCTTTTTGAATCCATTTCCCAATGAAACAGATAGTTTACCGTCCTATATATCTTTCCTAGACCTTTATGTTCTGCTAGCATCAATTCAATCCAACCAAACAAACAAATACCCGTACTTAATAACTAGTCTAAAACCAATACTCTAAGCACACAAGATAAACGTTTGCAAACAAAAATTTGAGAGATCCCTCTCTGAGAATAGGAGGACTAGATCCTGTAACTCTAAATATTGGTTCTGATGTTTCCTTGTATTTTGATTTTCCAACTATCGAGACACGGACACCAACATAATGGCGATCACATGGTGGGACACCGAGTAAAATCGCAAAACAAAACACTCCACTGCCTAAAGTATAACATAAGTAACCTTCTTCAAGAACTACCAAGCAATGGTAATCATGATAGGATCTTTTGAATCAGTGACAAACTAAGTAACCCTTAGGATTCTTATAAAGCCTTATCAAACCTTGAACGATTCAAGCTATCAAGCCATAAGAGTAAATTCTATACGTTTTGACACCCTACTAAGTGTTAAATCAGACTTAGAACACTCTTAACCTATAAGACCAAAATAATCCTAAAACCCAAAACATTTCAGTTTGGCTTCATAATAAACTTGGTGGTGGACTCAGTAAAACCTTACCTCCAAAAGAGCTAAAAAATTTCCACCCTCGGCGACCTTAATCCTAAAAATAGACCTTAAGACTCCACTCGGGAGAGACCCTAAGTCTTAAAACAACATCATACAAACTCCGCCTAGAAGGCTTTAAGATTAAAATTTTCCCTCTTCTCCGAAAAGATCAGCTTTGCCTCTTAAAGATTGTCATATTTGGTTAAAACTTTTCTTTTCAACTAGGTCTCGAAAACATAGCATAGTGGCTCCCTAGAAAGATTCATACTAGAGCCTACCTTGACCCAAACCCAATCGGAAGAAGTTGAGAACCCCGAAATTATACTTAGGAAATCTTCCAAGATAAATTTTTCAACTATTTTCAGATCACCCTTGAGATCTAATTCACTCCCTAAAAATATCGCTACCCTACACCAATCGTAAGTCGACTTAAGAAATCCTTTTAGAACTAGGTCACTTGATGATATAATTCGTATAGATTCCGAGTCCTCATTTTCATCCTCGTAAAAAAGGAATAACCCGGTAGTAGAGAAACCACACCACCTGATTTACATTTCCTTCTCAATTTAGGTGTCTCTCATCCAAGTTCAACTCAACAATCTATCCCCGGTACATCCAATATCCGTCCACCCAACATCCACCGTTCAAAACACTACACCTCAAATTCATTGTTCTTGTTATAAATCCGCCTCTCCACTCGCTATCATGGCAGCATGGTATGCTCCCCTAGTCCTTCCCGTACCATTAGTTAATCTTCCACGTAGGAATATCAGTCCAAAATTCCATTGTATGATGCCACAATGCTACAACCGCATCACAACATGTAGATAATGAATGACTACTTTGGACAAGAATGACAGATGATGATTCCGTCAAGCCCAGGTTATTTGCTCGCAGTTTAGGGGGAGAAGTAAGAAAATGGTTCAAAGGTCTAAATTTCCATAGTATTAATGATCTCCAAGGTTTTCTATCAAACGTTCCTAAACAAATGAAGTGAAGAAAACCTCTAAGTCCTTTTTGATTACAAAAATCTCCATAGAAATCCCGGGGAAAGTGTGCAAGCTTACTACACTAGGTTCAATATTGGTGTATAATGCACTTTCCCGTAACTAAAACCTCCACAGGCTCAATCCTTTAAATAATTTTCCCGAAGGATCTGATCACATGACCTATCAGTTGAGAGAAAGAAATTTTTCAACTCTCGGAAGATATGCAACAAAGTGCTTCTGTGGAAGTCAACTCGATGGAGAAGAGAGCAAGAATGAAAACGGAGAAGAGAGTGTCTTTTAGAGAAGAGTCCACTCCTTCTACTTCAAGCTCGAAAATGAGAGGATGTTGGAAGAAATGATGAAAGAGATGAGTATAATTAAGAAAGCACAAGCAAATCAAAACCAAGCTGCTCTAAAATAGAAATCGTAATTATAGAAGAGAAAAACAATCAAGACAAATAGAATGAAAATGACCAACATATTAGACCCTTCCAACAAAACTATGTACATCAATATGAGGAAGATAGGAGTTGGAAAGGTTGGAAGAACTTGTAAACTTGATTGGATCATATAATGGGGATGATGTTTTCCCATCGAGGAAGAACAAGATTTTTTCTCTTCTGATCAAAATACAAACACCTATGAATATTCTCGATGACTATAGATTATGTTTTGAAAATGCAATCATGGAGATAAATAAACAATATGATCTTAGGAGCAAGGGAAACATAGATAAATCAAAAGATAATAACACTAGCATTGTCACGTCAAGAAAACTAAAAATCAAACGAAAGAGAGCAAATTTAAAAAACCAACATTTCGACTAAAAAACAAGATTCAAACAAAGACAAAGGTGTCCAGCCCAATGTTGAACAGTACCTCAAAGACTCTGCCTAGTGGTCCTATTAAAATTATCCCAATCACCATTCCAAACAAGGTTCAACAATCAAAGTTGCTGAAAAGAATGCAATTGAAAAAAGCGTATGTAAATACAACTAAGTCAATTATTCCTTTCACCCTTGAGGGAGAGATTGCCAAAATAAAAGTCACCATCCCCTAGTTGAACTAGTAACCCAAGAGGTGTACAAAAACCAAGTTTTGAAAGCTTTTAACTTAGGAAGTGATACAAACCTTTAAACTTGGACAGATGACAAACCCGAGCCGTTATTTGGTCCAAAAGTGGAAGGAAAATATCAAGAAGGGGTCATTCCTCCCCTTTCTATGTTAGTCATTAACATACATGAGAAAATTTGCACAATGCCATGTTAGATTCAAGAGCTTCACACAATCCGATGCCCAAGGTGGTAATGGAGAGCTTAGGCTTAGAGACTACTAAACCATACAAAGATTTGTATTCTTTTGACTCAAGCCGAGTCAAATGTTTGGGTTTAATCAAAGATTTATGTGTTACTTTAGCCCGTATACCCTCGCTAAGAGTCCGGTTATGAATATAGTTGAAGCCGACATTCCCCCTAAGTATGGCATGCTCTTATCAAGATCATGGGGAGCCAAACTTCGGTGGAAGCCTTCAAATGGACATGTATTATGCCACCATTCCCATTTTTAACCAAACAGAAGACTATACAGGAATCTCACATGAAGTACATGGTGAGCAACATGGACAGACTAAACAATTCTCCAATCTATTCTATTCAATCAGCTTAGATTCCTTTATCTTATATAATGAAGAGTGACATTACTCAACAAGATAAAGAAAACATAGACCCAATAAGTTCACCACAAATAACCCAATCTTTCCTTCGATAAAATTCAAAACATCGACAATCAACCGCAACAAGAAAATGAAAATAAGGATGGCATACTTTGGAAAATAAATTTTGATGGATCTTGTAATAAAACAAGAAATGAGCAGTGTGTGTGGATTCAAAATACAAAACAGAAGTTTTCATACAAATTGAATTTCCTATGCACTAACAATATTAAGGAGTATGAAGCACTTCTCCTAGGCTTTTCACAACCGCTAAACAAGTTGTAGCTTTCCAGAGGATATCAATCTTAGGAGATTCCCCGAACTTATCATAAAACAACAAAGGATAATACTCATCTAAAAATACAAGACTTAGAATATCGAAAAGGTTCTTGATCTATTGAAAACCTTTGAAAAATATGAACTATTTCTTTTATTCCAAGAGAATTAAACTATCCACAAATGAACTTGTTTAATGCCAAGTGTCAAACACCTCGAAATAAATCAACAACTCAAATGTAAAAGTAAAACAAAGACCTTCTCAGGCTCGATAACGAAGATCACCTGTAGGTGTTTGACTTAAAAACATATAGATGATTTCTTAAAATAGAAAATGATTTCACCATACCCACATCGTGATCTAGCCATAATCAGAATCGCTCATATATCAAGAAATCCCGTGTTTAAATAACACACTGGCCGATAAAATTCATTATGGGAATACGTTTGAAGTAGAGCGCTGACAATGTGGACCAAAGAGACTTAGAATTTTTAGAATGTAAGGACGGTTCAATCTGTGATGGCCTGCCTTTGGAACACCTTTTCGACTTTAATGATGTAGCCAAAGAACCAAAAATGGAGCATGTAGAAACAAACGTAGAAGAACACAACATAGGCTCCCTAACGGAACCCAAGATGATTAAATTGTCTAGCACTCTTCCAACTCACACAAAAATCGCTATATATAGAGTTGTTCAAAGAGTTTAAATATGTGTTTGCTTGGGCACACATGTATTTGAAGTCTTACGATACTAGCATTATTCAAGAAAAGATTCCTTGAAGGAAAATCAAAAGCCCTTCAAACAAAACCGAGGAGGATAAACCCACTTTTATTACCCTTAGTTAGAGCTGAAATTGAAAAATGCATGATGCCGGCATTATAGTACCCGTTAGATTTCCGCACGGGTATCAAACTTAGTTTCGTTAGGAAAACACAGGGGAGATCGTACTCTATCGATTTCGTAAACCTAAACAACAGCATCCCTAAAAGACAACTACCTATTATCCAAATGGATCATATACTTCAGAAGGTAATTGGACTCAAATTAGATTTCTTAGATGGGTTCTTTGTGTTACAACCAGTGTTAGTGCTCCCAAGTGATCAAATCAAACTCGCTTTTACCACACCTGGGCCACCTTTATGTATGTCAAAATTCCTTGGATTAATGAATGGTGGGACACTAAAGGGCCATGGACATAGCCTTTTCTGAAGACATTGGCTATTTCATAATCATTTAGCCTTGATGACATAACTGCTTTTCTAAAATCGATGAAGAACATTTGATTCACTCCGAGAAACGTTGAGAAGGTAGGAATGGCTTGTCATTTAATCCCAAGAAAACACTCTTTGGTCTCCAAGAAGGTAAAATTCTAGGCCACATAATTTCAAAAGAGGGAATCAAAATAGACCCTATAGAACCTACAAGGATAGATGGCATTTGCGTATCGCCCATCCAAGGAGCCTCAAAGAATTGCAATCTTTCACTCCAAAGATGAATTTTCTAAGGAGGTTTATTCTCAATATTGCTAAGCTATTAAAAAACATTACAAACATGCTTAAGAAAGATGTAGGTGTAAAATAGACTTTACTAGTTAAACAATCATTCGAACTCGGTCAAAAAGCTCTTACTCAAGCACTGGGCCCCGATTAGTCCGCATTTTACCAAAGATTTCTATATCTTTTCCTTTTCGTATCCGAACATACAATAGTTGTAGTTTTACTTCAAAAAAGAATGATCTGGGGCAAGAACAACCAATATATTTCTTTAGTAGGGCCTTGAGAGATGCTCCTCTCAAATATAACATCATGGAGTAGCTAAGCCTTAGCATTAGTGAAAGCATTAAAAGACTTTAGGGTCTATATTTTACACTCTCACATAATTTCTTTTGTTCTTTATACCGTTGTCAAGGATATTCTAAGTCAAGACCCCGATGGTAAAAGGGAAAATGGATTGCAACTATTCTTGAATATGACTTATAAATTAGGCCCACCAAACTAGTTAAGGCAGGGATTAGCAAAACTTATGGTCGAGTCTAATTTTAAGCACCGGACATGAATATGGTAGATGTGTTGGAAGAAATAGAAGAATTCGATGCTCCTTTCTATCAAGAAACATTTCAAATTCTCTTTGGTATGCTGACATTATTTATGTGCTTTTATATCTAAATTCTCCTTCTTCTTTATCTAAAACTAAAGCTATATTCGAAACAAAAGGCTTTGAGTTTTTGCATATTAGATGGAGTATTATATTGGAAAAAATGCCGTTGGAATTTTGCTTAAATGTTTACTTGAAGATGATGCAAGAAAGATCATGCATGAATTGCATGATGGAGAATGTGGAGGCACCTCTCCTAGAAGGCCACCGCGAACAAAATTCTTAGATCCGGTTATTACCGGCCTACCCTTTTCCCGTACACTCAAAATTTGGTCATGTCTTGCCATAAGTGTCAAATCTTTGATGGCAAAAGGAAACTTCTTCCCTTACCCTTACATCCTATCGCAGTTGAGGCACCTTTTCAACAATGGGGTTTAGACTTCATTGGGGAAATTCACCCATCCTCTTCAGCTTCAACATAAATGGATCCTCATAGACATCGATTTCTACTCAAATGATAGAAGCTATACCTTCCAGAAATGCCAATGACTCCGTCATTATCAAGTCTTTGAAACAACATCCTATCCGTATTTGGTTGTCCTAGAAAAATCATACGTACAATGTCAAGTGTTTTTAAATCTAAGAAGATGGTGGATTTATGCTATAAATACCACATAACCTTGAATAGTCCTAACGTTTACTATCCCCAAGGAAATGGATTAGTTGAATCTTCCAACAAGAGCCTCATCATTAAAAACTATTGGAACAAAATCAGAAATGTCATACAAGAAGTCGGTTCATGCCTTATGGGTTGATAGGCTAAGTACAACGAAATCAATAAACATGTCCCCCTATCAGCTAGTCTATGGCATGGATGCAGCTTTTCCCACCTCATCGGGAGTGCCAAATATGAAGCTCCTTCAAGAAGTGCATTGAATAGAATGATATGCGTAGAAGAATCAACCAAACACAACGACGACAAAGGTGACTGCAGAGGAATTCTGGTGAAAGAATGATGGGGCTTAGTCCAAGAAAATATGAAGAAGATATTTGATAAGAGGACCAAGGCAAACAATTTCCAAGTTTGAAATGTTGTTCTTAAGTGGGATTCGAGAAAATAGGAGAGGGGAAAACATGGAAAATTTGATAACTTGTGGAAAGTGCCCTATATTATTCATGCTAAGAGGGGTCACAATGCATTTTTATTGAAAGAAATGAATGGAGAAGACCTATATGGAGGTCCTGTCAATGGCAGGATGCTCACATTACTTCGCCAAGAATATTAAGTTTCAAAACATTTTATTTTTTCATTGTAAATATCATAGTCGAACCATTTCATTCAAAGTTAGAAAAAATAAAAATACAAAAACAAAGAAAAAGAGAAAAGAGGGCAGATTTGGAAAACAAGAAAGGTATAGCCCCATACGCAAAAAAAAAAAGAAAAAAAAAGAAAAAAAATCAGTGTGCAAGCTCAAATGCCACTCCCCGAAAAATACACTTCTAGTTAGTCAAACTCGTTTAATTCGACCGATTAGCTTTAAGTTTTCTGCCGATAGGGATAGTGAATTTGATATGCCAAACTCGTCTAATATTGGCTTATCGTTAGATAGTTTAGGATAGAAATTAAAGGTTCAAACATGATCAAAATCTGAACCTAAGGTTGCAAAGAGAAATTATCAGTCCGTTCTATTTTTTCTCGTGTCAAAAAGAGATAAAAATCGTTCTAATTACTCAAAATCCGAACCAGAGAAAAAGAAAGACTACTAACAAGAATCAAATTAGAGCCGTAGAAAAGAGGAAGGAAGTGTTATCAAATTTCAGATCTTAAGCCTTCCATTTTTTATTTATTTTTTCACAAAATAAATGTCTATGTGCATCTTGTCTTTATGCATAGATCACAAGAGTCAAATGTACCTTAATTCGACTCGTCGTTGTTTAAATTTATGTTTTAGAATTTAGAATAAAGATCCGAAGTAGATGTATTTTAATCCTACCGTATTAGTAGATTAGGTAGAGAATCATATGGGCTCAACTGCTTAATATGAGTCCATGGAGAAATAAGGAGTAGAAATAGATTATATTTCCCGTTTTCAAAATAATAAAATGTTGTGAAAAGAGTTTTAAATCCAAGTGCACTCTAAAGAAGAAAAAATGTTAGATCAGTAGGGTTGGGTAGGTAGAAGCTTGTATTGATGAATATCCATTGTTTTTTCATGGTTGCTAATATGTTTTTCAGAGAATATCATCCCGCAAAAGAAGAGCAACTCAATGGATAAGGTACATGGTCGCCTCCCAGAGAAAGCAAGTCTAAAGTTCTTGATTCCTTCAAGAAGGCACCATACCCAAGTGGAGCCACCGTTAGCCACCTATAATATTTGTCATAGCAAAAGGTGGCTAAGACTCGTTTGATCCTTCAAGGAACAAATTTATTACTAAAAAATGTTGGCTCTTAAAGACTCTAAAGGCCTCCCCGCTCTCCCTGGCCCGTATCCTATACTTTTGTTTTCATCCCAAAAGACTCCGAAATCTCGCTAATTTCCAAAGCCAAAAATATTGCCGCAAACACCATTTTCTCCTTTCCCTTCTTCCCAAATTAACTCATCTTTTCTATTCATATTTCCCACAAAATCCCTCATTTTCACATTTCGCCTTTTCCCTCATCAGAATCCCCTTTATAAGGTTTAAGACTCACTCTTTGGCCTTATCGAAACCCTCATTTCCTTTGAAAAAAAAAACCATTAAAAACCCATTTTGTTATATATATTAGGTTTAAGCCCCTTGGGCTAAGTCCCTAGCCTTTCCGCCCATACACTCCCGGCGCCCATGACCGCGCGTGAGCCAGCTTCTGGCACTTATCCTAGCTTAAATAAATATTTCTTCGCAAAACCATTAAAAAACCTTGATATTTATTTAAACCGTCGAAATTCATTTTATTTAATTTTTCCGCCCGTGCAAATTATGGAGCGATCTCGACCGTCCGATTCAATCCATAGATCCAACGGCGGGAGCACGCCTCCCCGTGGACCCCCGAGCCGTGCGCTGTTTTCCCAAAACCGCGTGGTTTTTATCACACCACTCTTCGGCGGAGGGCGGTTTTTGGTCAAGGACACCGCCGATTCCATACATCGCTCGGGACACGCGTCCCGTGTAATATTTTTTAAAACCGCCGTCCATCCATCGTCCATCGCGCATTAATGTTCGTGACCGGGATGCCAAGCGATATCGCTGTCCACCATTTATCCGGTGGGCTATCCAACCGTGATCGCCGCTCGAAGATGCCCGACAATTAACGAAGGTGCCCACACGATGTCCGAGCGGCGTCATGGCGAAAATTGGGACCTCCGCCGCCGATCCGATCTGCAAGACACGGTCCATAATTCCATCACCCGATTCCTCCGTTTGACTTTCAACCTTCGTCTCGACCGTCGATCTTTTGCGCGATCGACGACTCAGATTCAACCTTCTTTCTCCCATTCCACAATCTCTCCCGATTGATCCCGACCGTTGCATGATGCCATCCAACGGCCCCGCCTTTCGACACGTCCTCTCGAAGCAGTCAAACTATATACACAAGATTTTATAATTCTTGTTTGTATTTTGCAAAGGTTTAATGTTTTTTTATTCCGCCACGTCGAAGAAATTACTAAAGTAGAGGGTGAAGACCCTCCCGCTTTCGATTCACTCGAGGGAGAATCATTCACAGTGGACCTAATTTCACATTTTCATCAATGTTTATCCTAGCACTAATGCCATATGACCTCACATGACCACACATCTGCAAACCATGGATTTGGCACATGCAAAGAGTATCGTAGACGAAGACAAAAATGTACCCTAATGAGGATTACGAGACAAATTTGTGGGGATTATATCTAAGATTTCTATCAAAAGCTTAATCCCCGAATTAAGACACAATTTAGCGTAAAACCTAATGTGTTTTATCAAGTGATGCCTCCACCAATTACAACTGGGCAAATTACCCCTCAACTACCATAAGAGCCACCGTTGCCTCAAACCTTTCAAATCGCAGGCCGAAGTTACCGATTTAAGATCGTACTTTGCCTTAGCACAGCCAGGGAGTTACTTCTCTGTTAAGGAAATCAATGCAGAATATCCGCAGTTACTCCAAACATTACACAAAGCCTCAAAGTCAAATAAAGCTCCTCACTAAGCTTAATTCATAAATGTAAAACAGCTTAATACAGAGAACCACTTGTAAAATTCTTCTATCGAGCCCCCAAAAGGCCAAGAAGTCCCGAATCTATATCTACACTTCGAGAGATCTTTTTATCGGGATCCCACCTCCTCATCCTTCTATAAATACTTTCGTAGAAGATGAGAAGTTGTTGGTTGGTTGTTGTTGATCACAAACCGTAATATTGAAACTCTCTCCGAAACTGTCACATATTCAGTTGAAGAAAATTGAAGCTCGCAGATCTTGGAGATGTTGTTGCATGTTTGTTCTCGAGAAGGCTTTATCATTGGATTCATGAGCTTGGCTGTTGGTGAAGTATTCTGAATCGTTTCATGTTTTTCCCCCGTTTTCATAATGTTCCATAATTTCTTACTACAAGAGGATAGAAAGTATTAGGCTAAGAAATGGCTCCCGGAAGCACCTTGACCCGTTCATCCTTCACCGTTTTATGTTTTCTTCTCATTCGAAGTATTTTATAGCGGAATATTTCTTTAGTCTTCATGCTTGCTTATTTCCTCTTTAATAGTTCGAATGTTTGGTTTCAGCATGATTTACTATGGTTTTCCTCGTTTTCTTGCCACTTAAAAACTATTATTGAAATCTCCCTTTGAAGTTCTTTGCTTATAGTGAATCGTAGAGGTCCGTTCGATTCGCCTTTGTCCTCATTTAAACAAGCTTGGCTTAAAGGTCGTTATAATTATGATCATAGATGTTTTTAGGTGTTCTCCTTCTATGACTGTATTTAAGTAGTAAATATTATATGTTTTCTAAAGTACTTTAGAATAAAAATATTTGAGGAAATAGGGTGTTCCCCGAATCTTAGATTTTACTTTGAAAGTTGTTTTGAGATCTTTGTTTGCTTAAAGGTGTGATTTTTAGAATTTATGGTTAGCCCTTGCCTATCAAAGAACTCTTTATTGTTTCAAATTATGCTTTCAAAATCCCTTCGTTGAGAATTAAAACTCTCTTTCCAAATCATTAATGTTCATTCCATTGCAAAAACAAAAGGATCCCGGTGCCCAAGTTAGATTTTCCCTTTGTTATCCCATATCCTTTGATAAGTGTGTTATGACCTCTTTTTGACTCCATTGCCCAATGAAACAGATATTTTACTGTCCTATATAGGCATTCTTCTCGGACTTTTAATGTTCCTTTGCTGTATCAATTCAATCCAACCAAACAAACAAATACCCGCACTTAATAACTAGTCTAAAACCAATACTCTAAGCACACAAGATAAACTTTTGCAAACAAACATTTGAGAGATCCTCTTCCGAGAACAAGGAGGACTAGATCCTCGTAACTTCAAAGATTGGTTCTGATGTTGCCTTGTATTTTGATTTTCCAAAATATCAAAACACGGACACCAACAATATCTATGCTCTTTGATCATCATACCCAACCAAAACAAACAAACAAACCTCATACTTAATAACTAGCCTAAAATCAACCTCTAAAAGCAAACAAGCACACATCTTTGCAAACAACCCCGAGAGATCCCCCTCTGGGTTTCCAGGGAAGGCTAGGTCTTAGAACTCTAAAGACTAGTTTTGAAGTTGCCTTGTCATTTGGTTTTCCAATCTTCAAAATCACGACATCACAACATTTCCGGCGATCACGGTGAATTCGAGCATATAATAGCCTAAAAATCTTATAAACTCATTTTACCTTCAAAGCTTAAGACAATCAAGCTATCGCCATAGAGTAGACTTTGTTTGTTTCACCATCTTAGCTAAATGATGATTCAGGTATAGAACACTCTACACCATAAAACCACACAAAAAATTAGAAAACCCCAAAATATCCTTAGATTGGCTTTTATTACTTATTGGTGGTGGACTATAATATATTTTATCTTCAAAAAAGCTAAAAATTTCCACCTAGCGACCCACTAGACCCAAGTAGGCTCATTACTCCACTAATACTCTCAGATTTCCTTATGATTACATCAAATCAATCCCTAGGAGTTTAGAGGCTTAGTCCCATATTCTAGAAAGATACTAAAACACTAAGAGAGGTCGAACTTCAAAAACAGCCCTTATATTTTCAACGTCTCTAAATTTTGAATTTGAAATCGTCTACCTCCAGATCAATACCGCATCTCATCTAGACTTAATCCTCCTACAATAGTTGATAATCCAGAAAATATTTTGTGGCAAACTTATAGATCCGGAAATTTAACTATTGTTAGGACTATAAAGAACAATATCTATCCCCGAAAACTTCATGTACTTCGAAAGATCCTCACTTTGACTTGTCTCATACAAAGAACCTATTTAGAAGCAAGTCACATTGTGATATAGAACAAATTGACCTGAGCCCACAAATTTGCAAGAGTTCTAGTAGAGAAGCCTCTCTCATTCTACTCCACTCTTGATTTTCAGCTTCTCCATCAATTTAGCTCCTTCCATAACAACCGCTCCAAATCAGCCCAAGTACTTCCAACACACCCATCCATACCTAATCGTTCAAAAACACTCCCTTTCATCCCTCTTTCCCTTTCACAAATCCACCTCTTGTAAATCCCCCATTTGTTCCTACCATGGCAAATAGATGGTATGCCCCACTAGTGTTAACACAACCCTCTTGGCTCCTTTACCAAATGATTATCAATCTGCATTCCCATTTCATTGAGCCGAATCTACTACTACCCAACAACATGTAGATAAAATGGATGATGATTTTGATTACATGGAAATAATAGAAGAGACCATTAAGATGAGAATATTTGCCCAAAGTTTAGGAGGAGAAGCCAAAAAATGGTTTAAAATCTTAACTCCAATAGCATAAATGATCTCCTTATTTATACCAAACATTCATAAACAAATGGGAAATTAAAAAGAACCCTCTCCAAATCCTTTCAAAATATAGCAACCTCAAAGAAACATCGGGGAAAGTGTCCAAGATTATTTCACCAGATTCAATAGTGTTTACAATGCACTTCCCCGAAACATGAAACCTCCACTAGGCTTAGCCTTAGCTAAATTTCCGAAGGCTTCTGATCCATACATGGCCTACCAACCGAGAGAAAGAGACCCTTAACCTTAGAAGATATGCAAAGAGGGGAGCTATAAGTGTAGAGGCAAATTTGATCGAGAAAAGAGCTAGGTTGAAATCAAAAAAGAGTCACATATAAAGATGAAACAATGGCATCAACCTCATCATATGATGCCAAAATCGACAACTTAGTGAGGGTAATGGAAAGAAAATCTTATGAAAATAAAACTTAAATGATAGAGTGCCTCTTAGATAAAACCAAATCAATCCCCAAAACAAAAATAGAAATCCAAATTTCAGAAGAGACCCTATTCAAGATAGACAAAGAGATAATGACCAACAAATTAGGTCTCCTTCAACAAAACTATGTAGATTAGGAAGAAGAAAGGATACCGAGAGGTTGGAAGAAAATCATGTAAATCTGATAGGATCCGACAAGGAGATAGATGTTTTCCTCAATCGGAGAAGAACAAAGGATTCTTCTCCCTCGAACAAAATGAAAACCATCATGAGGATTATGAAGATTACCAATTGGGATTTGAAAACACAATAATGGAGGTACATGCATACAATATGATCTTAGAAGAAAAAGGAACCTGTGAGATTTCCAATGATAAAAACACAAACACCGCCGTTAAGAAAACTTCGCACACCTTCCTAAAAAAGACAAAACAACAATAACACTTTGACTAATAAAACTGACTCAAACAAAGACAAAACCAATCAGCAAAGTGTTTACCAAAGCTGCCCTAGTACTTCAAGCATTCAGAAATCCGTCCTAAATAACATTCCTAATAAAATCAAGAAATCGAATTGTTGAAAGGACTATGATTGAAAAAATGTGTCAAAAAACATTAGTCCCTTTCAGCCTCGAGGGTGAAATTTCCAAGATCAAAATTAGCATACCCTTAGCTGAACTAGTAACCTAGGATGTATATAAAAATCAAGTTTTGAAAGCTTTGAATATGCATTGATAATTTTATTACTTTGAACTTGACAGATGATAAACCGTAATTGTTGTTTGGTCCCGAAGTAGAAGGAAAATACCAAGAAGGGACCATTCATTTATGTCAGCTTAAATATACGATAAAATCTTTACACAATGGCGTTAGACTCTGGTGCCTCTCACAACCTTATGCCAAAAAAAAAAGTGTGATGGAGAGATTATACTCAAAATCCATTAAACCTTACAAGGACCCGTATTCCTTTCGATTCAAACAGAAAGTTAAATTTTTAGGTTTGATCAAGGATTATGTGTCAATCTGGCACAATTCCTGCCATACCTAGTTATGGACATAGTGGTTGCTGACATCCCCCAAAGTATGCAGGCTTTTATCTAGATCATGGGGAGCCAAACTTCAGTAGCTCTTCAAATGGACATTTTTTATGCTACCATTCCAGCTTTTAATCAAACTAGAAGATTATACAGAATCTCATATGAAATTTATGGTAGCAACATAGATAGGTCAAATAACAATTTCCGTTTATTCTATTCATTCGTATTCATACTTTATCTAAACAACAAGACTAAATAAACAAATCATGAAAAGAAAACAGAGAGTTATCCTCAGAACAGCTTAAATCAACCCTCAAAAGAAGAACGAAATTAAATCCCAACTTTAACAGTCTTGAAAAGAAAATGATAATGAGCATGAGATAGAAGCATCAAATGAGTCTGATGGCTCTGCAATAAAACATGTTTCTGTGAGTTGGTGTATGGATACATAAATACAACCAAGGACATTCTTACAAACTTGATTTCCTATGCACAAATAACATTGCAGAATATGAAGCCCTCCTCTTGACCTACATTTGCCTAAAGATCTAGGAGACAAGAAGAGCCACCCAAGGAGATTCAAAGTTGATCATTAGGCAAATAAAAGGGGATTATTCAACCAAAAAACCCAAGATTAAGATAATATAGGAAATTGCTATTCTTGATATCTTAAAAAACTTTGAAAAATATGAATTTAGATTCATCCCTAGAGCTCAAAACAACCTTGCAAATGAACTTGTCTCTTTGCTACCAACAATTGCCAAAATACCCTGTAAATGAAAATTCAATGTCAAAGTTAAAATAGGCCTACAAATTTCCACAATGAAGACTATTATGTTTGAGGGTGATAAATACATTGATGACTTTTTTCTGTCTCAAGAAATTATTTTATTGAACCAACACCTAGCTTAAGCCTTGAAGAAGACTATTTTCAAGGAAAACAAGCCATGAAACAAGAATGGCCATCTATTGTCGATATAAACTAATTCGAATATCTTTGCAAGCAACAGAATTACTAAAAAAATAGACCAAAGGACCTCCTGAAGTTTTGAAATGTAAAAATGATTCAATAACAAGTGGAAATCCTTACACCATTGAATGAGGAGTTTTTGACTTCAATGATGTAGCTAAAAAACCAAATATGATGAGCCTACAAAAACTAATGTATAAGAGCATAACATATAGGAGCATAAATGAACCCAAAATGATCACATTCAAAGACTCTTCCTACTCATATAAAAACAAGAATATATTGAACTTTTCAAGGAGTTTGGATATGTGTTTCTGTATGGGGTACAAAGATTCGAAATCATATGATACTCGCATTATTCAACATAAAATTTCTCTTAAGAAAATCAAAACCTTTCAAACAAAAACTAAGAAGGATAAACCCCATTTTATTACCTTTGAAGAGAAAGAGATAAAAGATGTATGATTCTGGGACTTCATAGTTCCCCTTAGATACTCACAAAGTGGGTTTCCAACCTTGTGTCTCAGGGGAAGAAGACCGAGGAAATTAGGGCTCGTATCGATTTTAGAATATGAACAGAGCCTCCCCCGAAAGATAACGAATCCTTGTCTAAAATGGACCATATACTTCAAAAGGTGGTGGGATATAAAATAACATCATTTTTGACAGCTTTTTCATACCAAGCAACCAAGTGCTAGTACTCCCAAGTGATCAACACAAAACTTCTTTTCACCACACCTTGGGGTACATTCATGTATGTTAAAATTCCATTTGGTCGATGAATAAAGGGGCCACATTCCAAAGGGCCATGGACATAGCTTTTTCTAAAAGACATAGGCTATTTCATAATCATTTACCTTGATGACATCACTGCTTTTCCAAAACTTTACAAAGAACATTTGATTCACTTGAGAAATTTTTTGAGCAATGTAGAAAATATGACTTATCTTTGAATCCAAAAAAAGACACTTTTTGGTCTCCAAGAAGGAAAACTTCTTGGCCACATAATTTATTAAAAGGGAATCAAAGTAGAACCTAAAATGATTGAAGGCATATTGAAAATCAGCCATCCTAGACAAACCTCAAGGAATTGCACCATGGGGAAGATCAATTTTTGGAGAAGGTTCATCCCTAACCTTGCTAACATTTGAGGAATATCACAAACATGATAAAAAAGGAAACACACAGCCGGGACCTTAGAAGCCCAAAATCATTTCAACCGGTGAAACACCCTCACTAAAACACCAAATATTTATTGGGCCCCATTTACCTACATATGATTTCTACATTTTCTTCTCATTTTCCTCCGAACACACCATCGTTGCAACATTGCTGCAAAAGAATAATACGTAGGCAAGAAAACTAACATAATTTTTCTAATGAGAGCCTTAAGAGATGCTCCACTAAAATATAATATCATGGAGAAATGCCTGAAATTTTTGATGAAACTGCATCGAAAGACTTCCGAGTCTCCATTTTAGCACTCTCATAATACAACGTTTTATCCCACATATTATTGTCAAGGACATTCTAAATCAAGACCTTGATGGTAAAAGGGGAAAATGGATTGAATTATTTTAATACATTTTAGAAATTAGGCCTACCAAGATGATTAAAGGACAAGGATTTATAAAAACTTATGCAAGTGTAATCAAAATTTCAAGCATTAGATATAAATATGGTTGTTGTTTTAGAAGAAACAATAATCTTATAGGTCCATACATTGAAGAAATATTTTTTAATTCAAATGGTATGCTTACATCATTTATGTACTTGCCTATCTTAATATCTTCCTTTCTATCATGGACTAAAAGCTAGATTATTGAAACAGAAATCTTAAATTACCGTGATTTTAGATGGAGTGTTATATTGGAAAAATGTTATTGGCATATTGCTTAAATGTTTGCTTGAGAATGATGCAGAAAATTATGCATGAGCCGTAATAGAGGGAGATTGTGATAGCCATCTTTACCGGAAGACTACAGCAAACAAGATTCTTAGAGTTGGATATTATTGGCCTACCCTTTTCCCCGATACTCAAAACTAGTCATGACTTTCCATATGTTGGGTCAAATTTTTATGGCAAGAGGAAACTCCTACCTTTACCTTTACATCCCACGTATCTGAGGCTCCTTTCAAATGAATGGGGTTTTAGACTTTATTGGATAAATTCACCCAAACCTCATCTCCGCCCAACATAAGTGGATCCTTACCGCCATCGATTATTTTACCAAATGGATAGAGGCTATATCTTCTAGGAATGGGAAACTATTGACTTTGTCATTATCAAGTTCCTTGAAACTCAAATATATCCTCTCGTTTTGGTTGTCCTAGAAAGATCATGTGCCAATGTTGATGCCTTCAAATCCAAAAAGAATGACGATGCTATTAATATATTATTACCAGGGCATTCCAAAACTTGCTACCCCTACAAGGAAATGGCCTAGTTGAATCATCCAAAAAATCCTGATCAACATTATCAAAAGATTTCTAGATCAAAATTAGAAATTCATGCATAGTAAGCTGTCCATGCATTATGGGCCGATAGGAGTAACCACTAAGAAATCAATAAATATGCCCCCCTATTAGTCAGTATATGGCATAGATGCGCCTCTTCCATACATCTTGGGAGTTGCTATCATGAAAATTCTTCAAGAAGTACAATGATAATAAAACATATGCAGAGAAGGTTAAATCAGACTATTCATTTACACTCGACAAGAGAGAAAGTGTACAAAAGGACACAAGCAAGTCGAATAAAACATCAAGGAGTGACTTTTGATAGAAGGACCAAATCAAATAGCTTCCAAGTTGGAGCATTGAAATGGGATTCTAGAGGGAATACAAAGGTAAACATAGAAAATTTGAGAATTTGGTGGGAAAGGGCCTTATATCATTCATTCCATTAGGGGTCATAATGCTTTCTTCTTACAAGGGCCGAATGGAGAATACTTATTTGGAGGTCCCGTCAATGGCAGATTTCACAAACATTATTTCTCTGGCCAAGAGTCCTAGATTCAAAGGTTTCATCATTATGGCGTAACATAGCATGAGAATGATGAAGAAAATACAAAACAATAAGAGAAAAAGAAAAGAGGGAAAATTCAAAGAGGTACAACCCCATACCCAAAAACAATACTACCGAAAGTGTGCAAGTCTAAATGTCACTGTTGATTCAAAATGATATTGTTAGTGTCCTATTATTTGGAATATTGGTATACCAAATGATAGGGTAACATCGAACCGCCTTGGAGTCCTAGAACCTAGCCTTTCCCGAACTCGAGAGGGATTTCATTGGGTGCAAAGGATGTGTTCTTGCCCCAGGGTTTTGATTTTAGGTTAATTGTTAAGTGTAGGGTTTGTTGATTGTCGGTTGGGTAAGATGGCCGTGGCGAGGATAGGTGGAGTGAGAGTATGTCAAGAAATTGGGCCAGTGGGGTCAATGAAAGTGAAGGGTGTCTCAATAATGAATCAGAAAGTGAAAGGCCAATCTAGCAAGGTTAATGGATTCTTAGGGTTATGAGTGAATGCGATGGACATCAAGTTTGTGAATAACGTAGGGCAAAAGGAAATCAAGAATCCTTTGTCAAATACCTATGAAAAAGGAGGTCTTAAATGGCATAAACAAAAGATACTAATCAATGAGCTAGGGCAAACGATTTACTCTATGATAATCTATTAAACCAACAAATATCCAAGATAAATATTTCAAAGGAAGACAGGAAAGCATATGAGTCCTAACTTTAGAAATTCACCTTCAAATAATTTGGGAAAACATATAAGATAGCACAATAACTCAATATATGAAGAGGAAACTCCTAAACATCATAAATAAGGCTATAAAGAACTCTAAAACAAGTTGATAAGCATGGACAAAGGGCAAGATCGAACGAGACCTCTTTGACTTAACCTATGCGTACAATATTCCAAACAAAGGTTTTAAGATAGAGTTTTGAAAACACTCAAAATAAGCAGTGTCATACTCTGCAGAATCATACTTGTAAACTAGCATACTAACCATATACATGAAACAAAACAAGTTTAGGTGGACCTAAGGAGCAATCAAGAATTCCTTAATACATACCAAATAGAGGAAACATCAAAGCTTGCAACAAAATGTGAGGCCCGAGGTGCTTCCAAGAGCAGGTCTCAACCTATACTCTTCTGATTTATAGAAATCAATAAGAGTGAAACATAATGATAACAAGGAAATATAAAACAAATTAAGAAGACATCACCATTCACCAAGCTAAGGAATCCGCAAACAAGCCTCTCCATCACCAAGCCAAACAAGCCATTCAACAACTCCACAACCTCAATTTCTTCTCCAAACTCATAAACCAAGTGCATACGTTCTTAAAGCTCATCAAATTCCAACTAAAATATGCGATAGCCTCATGCCACTTATGGAGAAAATGAGGACTAAAAAATCTCATAAATATGGTAGGAAAATGTCAAATTCAACTGTAAATGTCATTTATGGCCAAGAGACTATGCAAGGCCCACAAGAATATAATATCCTAGGAAATAATTCCAAAGTGTAACTATTTGCACCTAGCTTTAGAGTGATTTGCCTTAAAAACTGCAAATATCATTTTTCACCAATAAACGAGTGTGTTTTTTGACTTTGGTCCAAAACACACTTTAGGCGCCTCTGCCGCAATGACTACTTCACAAAAATAGGGTCTCTTGTGACTAAGTTTTGGACCCCTTCCCGATGCCTGATTTGGCTCCGTGATGGATCGTTGGCTTCCATGAGTATAATTTCCAGAAATGCTTGATTTTTTCTGAATGATGTCCATTTTAATATCCAAAAATCCATTCTCCCAACACTGCTCCTCACTGCGCAACGCTCACTTCCAGCTGTAGTAACAGGCTCTCCGTTGTAGCCAAGTTTTGGACAACTTCCGTGATGGCTCGTTGGAAAGATTATCAAGTTGGATATTCATATATACCTTTTAGTTTTCTGAATGAGTTCCATTTTCATTTCCAAAAATCCAATCTCCCAACACTTCTCTGTAGCAACACCTTGCCTCGAGCTGAGGGGCGTAAAGGTCAAAATTTTGGTGTTTTTTGACCTTTTGAGGGTCAAAACTGCTCCAATTGATCCGAAATTTTGTGAGCAAGACATCCGATGATGAGAGGAATCCAAAATTTAAATGTTTCAATCTGAGGATGCACCAAAGTTTCACGTAGTGCCAAGGGTGCTACCCACAAAGACCTCAAAATTTCAAAAAACATAAAATTTTGTCTAATTTGGCTCAAAACTGTGGAGAGGTCCCTCAAGAGGTCTTACAAATTTGTCAAGAAGCCTTAGGAAACTCCAAGGCTGTCATGATTTTTTCCATCTTTTCATTTTTTCATCATTAGGACTCATTTCTCTTTATTCTCCGCATCGTTATCATCGATATTATCATTAGAGGATGACTAATGTCATGAATGCCCTTAGTTGCCTTGTCTTTTACTTCTTGTACTATCATGTTTATCCTCTTTATCAATGCCTCCTTCTTCAAAATATGTTCTGGATCATCAATATTTCTTTCCATCATCTGCCATGGAAGCAAAGTTTTTGTTCACCGTCTCTTATGCTATCAACTCTATTATTGTCCTCATTATCTTCTAGGTCCTTGCTTGCTTCATCAGTTTGACCACCTTTTCTCGTACTGGACTCGACTCATTGGTATTATTACCATCACCGCCAGATCTCCCATCACTTAGTGCATCATCGTCTTGCCCATTGGGAGAGCTAGAACGTTATCGATGCCTTCAACACTTTCATCATTGTCACTCTTCTTGCTGTCTCTAGTGTTGTTACCTTGGTCTTGGAGTTGATCATCACCTCTCGCATCTACTTCACTTTGGCCCTATTCATCATTAGAAGGCTAATCAATGTCATGACTATAATGACTACTTTCATGACTCATTATGAATTTCTGCTTTGTTATCTTTCTCATTACTAATCGTGCTATCAGAGGTATTTTTCTTATCACTATTTCCTTTATCAAATTCTGTTTGAGCCTCACCTATTTCCTCTTCTTGACTATCACATCCCGTTCACCATGGCTATGCTCACCGATTTGTGTATCTTTGAACAAAATGGTTTTTTTTGCTTGGTGAGATTTTAGGTCTAGGGATGAAAATGAGTGATGGTGAGGGAAAATCTTTTACAAATGGGGGCAAAATGAAGTAAGCCTAGGAATGTTTTCGTGTTTAGGAGGAGGCTTAGCTAGACCGAGTATATTTTTAGGCTAATGACAACTCTCCAATTGGTAATTCTTGCCCTAGAAGGTTAAATGTTTAGTTACCATGAGAGTTAGGATTTAGCCAACTTAGGTTTTCTGATATTCTCCTTTGATTAGAATGTAAAAAGATCAATTTGGACTACAGAGAAAAGGACTACTAACCTTTTCAAACTTTGTCCTCAGAGCCCATGACAAATTCGAGGAGAAAAGTGATTTTGGCCACTTTTTGGAGAAAAATCTGACCAAAATTTCTCTATGCGTAGCGCCACCCGACAATTGTTCTTGTTGGGCCTTCCCTATGCGTAGTACCGGGCTCCGGCCGTCATGTGCCCATGCACAACACTGGATACGGGGCAAGTTGGGCTCCGACCGTGTGTGCACAAAACCGCCTTCATCGCGTGCGTAGCGCACTTCCTCCTAAGGCGTAGCGTGCTGCATTTTTTGCACCGTGTCTACCTCCCACACAGTAACACCGACAGCCTTGTGCACAACGATGACAACTTTGTGCGCAGCGCCTCACCTGCGCAACTCCCGGAAATTTTGCCTCCAAAATGACCGTGAAGACTCTTCTTTTCTTCCTTAAGCCTTCTTTGTCTCCACAAAGTGCTAAATGAGTTAAAAATAAAACAATAACACCTTTACCCCTTGAGAGAAATAATTTAAACATATAAACCCACTTTTTCTTATGTTTCTTCAATCTTTTTTGTCATTTTGGATGCGCTAAATTTCATATCTTTTTTAGGGGTTTCTTGAAGGCCTTTTCCAAGGCATTTTTTCTTCTTCTTTGGTGGTGATAGCCGATTGAAAATATATGGATGTATTTTTACCTCTTTTACCTTTGAAAGCCTGGGCACTTACTCAAACTGCCTTTGGCATATAATTTGACAAACTAAAAACAACTTTTTATCCTTTTTTGGCCCTCTTAAGTGAAATTTACCTCTTCGAAACAAGTGTTCCTTACCTTCACTCTATATTTCTAATGCTGAGGTCCTTTGGCAAGAGAGAGGAGTGTACTGTGTTTACCATGTTCGCCTTTGGCCACCCCCGATTTC
Source organism: Pinus albicaulis (assembly GCA_034641835.2). Classification (NCBI taxonomy): domain Eukaryota; kingdom Viridiplantae; phylum Streptophyta; class Pinopsida; order Pinales; family Pinaceae; genus Pinus; species Pinus albicaulis. Next base: position 139,632 of record JAXQQM020083392.1, read on the forward strand.
TCGTAGGTGCCACAACTCGTGGTTTTTGTCCGCTTTGTTATTTCGTTGACTTTGACACCTTATATTTTGAACAAGAAAGCTCGTGTTTCAACTTGATTTCTCCTTTTAATACTTGAACACATGCTTGAATTTCGATCATCTTTAAGATACTGACAGATTGGGAGACCTAGACTTCACTAAAATTAATACTTCCCCGCCATTCTTTCCTTCGATTTAGTGAAGTAGTGTTGTCTTTGACAAAACTCGAAAAAACCAATTTCGAATATGTTTTAAGTGCCATCTCGCTTGTTTAAGAAGGAAGAATTATCATCTTCACTTGACATTTTTCCTTGTAGCCATTTTATCGGCTTCCCTCGCTTTGGCACATTGTCTTGTCAATCAAAAACCGAATTTTGGCCACTTCTTCGCAACCCCGGCCAAATTTTTATGTGCGTAGCACCAATTTGTAGAAGGAATTTGGAGGCCTTCCGTTGTCGAATGAGCTCCGTGATAGCTAGTGGGAAATATTGTTGAGTCTAATTTCCAAAAAAAAAAATGGTTTTACATTAGGTAGTCCATGTACCTATCCAAAACTATTTTCCCAACACTCGGTCAAAAAGTGTTGAATGATGGTGCGAAATGCAGAGTGCTGGTGCAAACAAATTTTGGGGCCTTTACCTCCAAATTGAGCTCACGATAGCTCATTGGAAATATCGTCAATTCTAGTAGCATGTCACTCATTAAGAAAGTCATTTGGACACTCCAAACCTATTATAAAACCCGATTTTCCCAAGGTCACTCCCGTAGTGCGTAAATTCTCCCTGACACTTTTTTTATATTGCTCCCAAACCATGATACTTGTGTAAAAACTGAAGGAGGTTTTTCTTCTTGTCCATATGATGGAAAACTCTCTCACAGTTTCTAAATTCATCTCTATTTGTCCATAAACAAAATTTGAAGAAAAATCGGCCCTAGGCGTGACACATGGGTTGTCCCTCGGAAAGAATTCTGGAAAATGATGGAGGCATGATGTTTATGAGTTGGTATGGAATTATGCTTGCTGAAAAGATATATAAAAATGAATCCTTTGCTCTTTGTGGCTCCTTTTCATATCAAACCCTATCTTAGTTGGAAGAGGAATTTAGGGTTTGGTGTAGGGGATTTAGGACTGCCCGCAGGGATGGGAATGAAGGGATTAAGGTTGTCTAAATTCTCAGGGAAATTTGGGGGATAGGGATAGATGTTAGAGAGTAAGGGAAAGTGGAATTTCAAGCAGAACTGAGTGAGGGGAAAGGTTAAAAGTGTTGAAAATCACAGCCTAGTCTCGAAAGTGTCAAATTGTAGCAATAGGCTAGGGTTTTTAGAAAAATTATGAGTTCGAGAGATAGGAGTGATGGGAAGTGTTAATGAAGGTATATTAAGGATAGGAGGAGTGGTGTAAGAGCATCAAGATACAAGCCTTGTTGATGTTTAACCATAGAGGTCATGAAACCAAGAAAATTCCCTTAAAGGCCCTAGATGGACAATGGAGGGGTTAGGCAAAAACAAAATAGAGGGATGCCAAAGGTCACACAACAAAGACAAACTGAGTGACATGAGCCCATGATGGGTCTTATAGGATGGGTGAGATGAGCTTGACATGATGGAATGCTGAAATAGTGAAAAATTATCTTAACGATAATGAAGGCAAGTGAGATTTCTAGAAATCACAATGTCTGCGAAACTTTCTTTTCTATAAATCTAGGGTAAGCATTTAGTCATCTAGAAAGGAAAAATTAATGATGAATAATAGTGGCTCCACTTGGGGAGGGAAGCTCCTTTTCAGGAGGTTTCTAGAACTTCATATCTCTTGTTTTATGAAGACCAATGCCTCAGCCATTGCCATGAAGCTACCTCTTTTACTTGATGATGCTTGCTTGAAGTCAGTATCTCACACCGTAAGAACATGATTAGCTCAATCATATCTACCTACCCAACCTAATTGCCTAAAAATTTTTTCTTCCTTGGGTGCACTTGGACTAGAAATCCCTTGACATTTTCTTCTTTTGAAAGCAAACAAACTATCTACTTCTATCTTATTTCTTTAGGAGTTTAGATTAGGCTAATGAACTCCTCTTATTCCTTACCTAGCTACTCAATTGTCAAGATTAAGCTATTTGAAAGGATTCCATTCACTAAGCTATAAACATGAAATTGAAAGCATGGTTCAAACTCAGATTAAATAATCCTGACTTACCATGAGTTTGTGGCATAAGAACAAGTTACACACAAATTTTGTTTCCGTACAAACAAAATTAGGAAACATAAGGGAAGCAATATATCATTTGTTAAGCATCCCTATTTTCCTCTTTAGTTCAGATTTGCTACGGGGAACCAAAGATCTTTTCATCCCTAATCTATCTTTCGACAAGTCAAGTTTGAATGTTTTGACAATCTCTCTTTCACTAACTCATCAACATAAATTTAAACATGTTCAACCATGATTAGGCTAGATGACCGAACAAGACATTTTTGAACCAAGAGTGGCATTTCTAGGCTTGCACACTTTCATCATCACTATTTTTTGGTATGGGGCCACTCTTCCAAATCTGCCATCTTTTCTATTATTTCTATGTTTTTTGAGTTTCTTCTTGGTCAAAACAATCTAAAACTAATGGTAGAAATATGCTCATGGTGTTGAGATTATTTGCTTGCCTATCTATCCTAATCTAACCTATACATGATACATTCATCTCGGTGAACTCTCCCTTCTAATACAACCAATCAAGAAGATGATTCCATGAGGGATCTTGGTTTAACTCTTTGATGGTTTTGAGAAAATCAAAAGGCCACTCCCACCTTACTTCAGGTTTGAACAAAGAGTGCCTAAAATGTTCTCGAGATTGTGCATCAAACTGCTCTTGACATGATTTACTCCTCTTCAAATATTTTTGACAAATCGTAGAAGGGATCTTGAAACAATACCCGAATGTGAAGATTTGGTAAATACGATTGATCCAGGATTGCTTCTTCCTCCACTTGGTTGAGCTTTGTAGAATTCTTTGGGAAAGAAAATCTACCTCTTCCTATGATTATCTGAACTAGTAGACTCTACAGATTGCAATTTTATCCTTTAGCAAACTTGATGGGTTTTTATAGAGTGGGCCGAGTTCTGTGTGAAAACCACCATGTTGGATGATCAGAGCACTCCTTGGAAAAAAATCTTCTTGAGAAAGAAGTGCAAACAAATTTCTTGTGATCATCAATTTTCAAGCTTTCATTTGCTTCCAAAATTTCTAAGCTTTCCTCATCACTGTTATAGCTGTTATGTATTGGTTGATTACCTTTCTCAAGTTGATGAAAACTCGAGCTTCCTCCCAAAAACCATGTGTCGAATTATTTGCAAGTTAGCTTCTTTTTTGTAAAACATCATCATTATCAACATATTGATCTAACCTTGGTACTAATATAATTAATGTTACCAACCGCACATATTGACTATCGATTGTTTTTCTTTGAACTGATCATAAATCCATTTTCTTCTATGTGATAGCTGTGTGATTAGGAGGAAAATAAATAGAAACATTCTATTCATATGAAATATTAGAGGCCGATCGCATGTTTATTATCCGATCTATCTCCTTTAGTTAAAAAGGAGGCATTTTTCTTTTCGATATGACTACAACAATATTCTTTCTCTTATGTATTAATTTCTGAGGCCGAATGTCTTCTTGAGCCTCACCTAGGAGAGATGATGAATCATCATTTGTGCCTTTAGAGAGGTCCTGTGAGGTTCTCTTTCATTTCCCGATTGATTTCATCCTCAACCAACTCTTCTTTATTCGTGATAGTCAACTCTGGGCATGATATTCATGAATTTCCTTTGATAGATCCTCGTGTGCCAATTTATTTTTATAATTTGAAATGAATCAAAGCATAAAGGTACAGAACCTAAAGGTTTTGACTCCTTCTCTATTTCAAATTTTGTGATTTCAAAATGGCTTAAGAGAAAGACCGTTGGATATGCAAAAGGCCCTGCATTATCTATCTTGTCCCCGATTGATCCTTTATAGCATTCCCTTGTTTCCATTTTCAATTTTTCTTGTAATGCTCTCTTAGTAGTGAAGCACAAGATATAGGGAAGGTATCTAGTACTTACTCGACAACTTTCAACATCTTCTTCTTTTGTAATCTTGCTCAATATGCATATTTTGATTGTTATTCTTGTCCAAGAATGACATGGTTTGTTATTCTCGAGGAAAAAGGTATAGATGTTTTGAATAAGCAACACCAACCTCAAACTTTTACTCTTCCTCTTCCTACCAAGTATATGCATCATTTTATGGATTGTATTTGTCAACATCTCTAGCTTTACCTTCCGAAGATACTTACTTTCTTGAGCTACTTTGTCCTTCTTTATTACTTCTAACTTTGCCTCTCTTTCTAGTATGTTGAATTCCACAAGAATTTCCATATGCCGCATTCTCTTCTAGGTTTGAAGGGTCCTTCTCTTATTTGACCAACCATTTCCGGGTCAAAAGCATCCGAGTAGTGCAAGAGAGCCCACTCCTAGGGGTGGATTTATCTTAGTAGGTATTTCATGGTATAATTTATTGAACCTCGATAAGAATCACAGACCGTCTCCCCCGGATGTCTTTTCAAATGGTTGTGGTCCTTTATGATGAGAAGAGAATTTCCTCATGACCGCCCACCTATCTAGGCAAACTTGAGTGAATTGGATGAAAGTTGCTAATGCTTGCGCCTAGAAGGTCCTTAAACCAACTCTTAATTTTTCCTTGTAATGATAAGGCAAACATTCTAATACGTACATCATCTTCTTCTATTTCAAATAGGTCAATTAAACCCTCAATATTTTGAATGTGTTCTTCAAAGGTGACTTTTGGAGTTTTCTCCATCAAATATGGGTACTTTTATTTGCAATATTTATAGGGAGGGCCTCGAGGATAAGAGGAAAACTAGAGGCTTGTATCTTTCTCGGGACCTTTGTGGATATAGGAAGTGAAAAAAGAGATCGATGATTGTTTGATGTTTCAACAAGAGTAGGAAAGGTATCATGAGGCTCATGTTTCACTAGATCCATAGGTGTATCCTCGGGGGTAGGCACAAACGTATAAGCTTGCTCCCAAGGTCTACACCCAGGTTCAGCTTTTTGAGGTTTGAGATATTTCCAATGATTAGTGTAGATCATCAAGCAGTATTATTGATCAAGCTTAAAGTAGGATAGAACATGGTTATAGTTAAAAACAATAATTTTTTGAATCTAACCTAGGCATGAGTGTATTTCTTTCTAGGATGACCGGTCATGTTTCATATTCTTCTCCAAGGAGTTCTGTTTATTGAGATTTTGTGAATTCACTAGGTGGATGATTTCAACTATTTTAAGGCAGGTTATCGTCCACCATCGAAAAATGAATACAATCTAAAGCCGTTTGTAGGTTTTTTGAGATCTAAGGAATACTTAGTTTGTTACTAACTTCGAAGGTCCCACCAGATCTCCGTGAATGTTAGTGTCCCACATCTGATTTGGCAAATTGGTATACCAAATGATAGGGTAACATGGAACTAGTCTTTTGGAGTCCTAGACCTAACCTTCCTAGAATCAAGTGAGGGATTCTATTGGGTGCAAAGGATGTTATTTTTGCTCTAGGGTTTGATTTTAGGCTAGTTGTTAAGTGCATGTGGTTTATTGATTGTTTTGGTTGGGTAAGATGGTCAAGTAGGATAGGTGAGTGGAGAGTATGTCAAAGCTATTGGGCTATGGGGTCAATGAAAGTCAAGGCTGTCTCAATAATGAATCGACTAGTGCAAAGCAAGACCAATCTAGCAAGGTTAATGGATCCTTAGGGTTATGAGTGAAATGGGATGGACATCAAGTTTGTGAATAAGGTAGGGAAAAAGGAAATCAAGAATCCTTTGTCAAATAACTATGAACAAGGAGGTCTTAAATATGATCGTAAAAAAGATACTAAACAAGAGCTAGTGTGCTTTATTTAATGAAGTGTGATACATATATTAAACCAATAAATATCAAAGATAAACATTTCGTTGAAAACATAGAAAGCATAAGAGCTTTAACTTTAGAAATTCACCTTCTAATTTGGGAAAACATAAAAGATAGCACAATAACTCAATCTATGAAGAGGAAACTCCAAAAAAATCATAAATAAAGCTATAAAGAACTCAAACAAGTTGATAAGCATGGACAAAGGGCAAGATCGAATGAGACCTCTTTGACTTAACCTAACAGAAAAAAATATTTTAAACAAAGGTTTCAAGATAGAGATTTGAAAGCTTCTGCAACAAGGGCATACCGTGAATCATACTTTTAAACTAGCATACTAACCATATATGAAACAAAAACAAGTTTAGGTGGACCTAAGGAGAAATCAAGAATCCCTTAAGCATACCAAACCGTAGGAAAAACATCAAATCTATAACAAATGAGGACTCAGGAAAATTTCAAAGAGTATGTCTCTAACCTATACTTTTCTGATTTGTAGAAACTAAGAAGAGTGAAACATAATTATAAAAAGGAAACATAAACAAATTAAGAAGACATCACCATTCACCAAGCTAAGTGAACTCGCAAACAAGCCTCTCCATCATCAAGCCAAACAAGCCATTCATCAACTCCATAACTCCAATTTACTCTCCAAGTCCATAAAACCATGTATATTGCTCTCAAAGCTTTACTCAAATGCCAACCAAATACATGAGAGTCTCATGCTCTATTTATGGAGCGAATGAGGAATAAAACCCTAAATATGGTAGGAAAATGTCAAATTCAACCATAAATGTCATTTATGGCCAAGACCATGCAAGGCCCAAGGCACATAATATCATAAGAAATAAATGCCAAAATAAATATTTGCACCTAATTCTAGAGTGATTTTCCCCAAAAAAACTCAAAAATATCATTTTGCACAACAGAGTGTGTTTCTGGGTTGACTTTGGTCGAAAACACATTAGGCGGCCTCATGCGTAACGCCAATTCAACAAAAAATAGGGTCTCTGTGACTAAGTTTTGGACCCCTTCCCGATGCTAGATTTGGCTCCGTGATGGCTCGTTGGAAAGCCTCATGAGTCTAATTTCCCGAAATTCTTGATTTTTTCTGAATGAGTGCGCTTCCTGGTCCGGGGGTAACCATTCTCCCAAAAATTTCCGTGCCAAAGGCCACTCCAAAGAGAAAATAGGCTCTATTGTAGCAAACTTTTGGACCACTTCGATGTCGATTTTGCTCCGTGATGGATTGTTGGAAATATTATCAAGTTGATTTATATACCTTTGGTTTTCCGAATGATGTTGGAAATATTTTCATTGATGGCAAAGAGAGAAGCAAAGCAATAAAGAAGTAAGAAAGGAGCAAGCGACCTAACTATCACTATGGCAAAAGAGAAGAAAGAAGAACCAAAAAATGGGCAAGGAGACAGTAACAAAATTTCAGTAAAGAAGCAACAGAGGAACTTAGAGGCAGAGTAGTGAGGTTGAATGGGCCAAAAAGAAGGAGGATTTGTAAGTAAATTCATTGTATATATGAAAGAATTCAGACTTCATATGAGTATCCATTCCATAAAGTGTTGTTTATTGTTGGCGTTTGATTTTAATGAAGTCAAGGTTATATATGAACGAACATACATATGTGATAACAATGTGTGTGGAACCAATCACCAAAGATTGGGCCCGATGGAAATGGGTGAAGATCCCTTACTAAAGTTAATGACGAGCCCGAATACGAGTGGCCGGGGTTTACTAGCTGTTTTATCTTGTATAATCAATCTAGAGCTCGAACATAGCGATCTGTACATGCGTTGTGTAGATGGTTGGGGCTCGATAAAACCCGTCCGAAATGTTAAAGGTGTTGGGGTTCCCATGTTTATGCCGTGTTGACAAGACCAAAATATGAGACAACATAGGAACTACTTTCGTACCTTAGGATCTAGCTCTCCTAGGCCCGTAGATGGATCTCTCTATATGAGTCAAAGTGTATATCTTTGAAGCTCTAAGTTATTATTTTAGGCTAGTTATAGGCTCAGGGTTGTTTGTTTGATTTTTTCGTTCGTTGTTGGGAATCAGAAAGGAAGGTCCAATATAATACAAGGATGAGCATAGAGGGAATTAGGCTAAGACAAACATAACTTAGGGAACATCAAGGCCATTGGGAAATGGAGTCAAGAAAGGATTTACTTGTGTTCAATGTGCAAGTCTCAAATGTTTGGGCTAGTCATCCGTAGCATTTGGATCTTAGAGATGATATTTGGAATGGGACATTAAGGACCGTAAATGAAAGGAGAAGAACCATCCTAATTGCCTATAGATCGGTGTCGAGGTCATCTAACTCCAAACCTTCTTGGACAAAATCGAGGCAATACAAGGGGTCTTAGAAAGGCTTAACCGAAATGGAAAGATCCTAGCGAGGCAGAGATAGGTTCTAATTCTCCCAGTTGTTCTCAACTCATCCAACTAAATCCTAGAAAGAACATCTAAACATGTGTTTCATTAATTCATACACGTAGAGCAGAAACAACATCCACTACACCGGTTAAATCAATTGAAACCAATATCTTAGACATATAGCGTAAAAACATAAAAAGTCGAGAGCAGTAAACACAAGGTACCTATCAAGGGTAAATCTTATGCCAAACTTCGATGCAAGCCGATGAAATGAAATGAAATGGAAATACACACAGAGATAGAAAAACATCACCATCTCGGCTTTAGATCTAATCCAAAGAAATGTGCTTGCCATATTAAAAACACACCAATCGTGTACATCATTGCCCACAATTTTTGAACATTCGCCCGAATACATCAAAGCTAGCCTTATCTTACAATATTACACAGAGAACTTGTCTCAAGATGAAAAACGCTTGCATTTCTCTCTCTCGATATCTCATCAAAAACCTTTACAATACTTTTCCTTCGTGTTTTATAGCAGAGGATGAACATAATATCGACTAAGGAGGTAGGTGAACACTAAATGTTGTATTAAACATTCCGGAAGAAAGAGGGCCGAGGCCCATTCTCAAGCCAGACATAGTGTCGAGTATTTAATCTCCGTCACCCCCTTTTATGAAAGAGTGATCTTCTTCGTATATGACTTTGACATGTTTCAAATTCGTGGTACTCCCGGTGATTTGAAATTAAAAATAAATTAAACTAATGAGAAGTCTCACATCAATGTCTCCGGTGATTTTGAACTTGTCAAGGTGGAAACCCTTCAGTGGTGGTGTTAAATAAAAGCCGTATAGATGCCCCGTACTTGATGAGGAAAAACAGCCTTGCTGACGAATAAACCCGATGTTACCTTTTACTCATGCTCGGACCTTATGATTGATCCTCAAGGTCCTCAAATCGGTGCTTTGCCTCTTAGACTATTGATCCAAGGCCCAAGATCTTCATTAGCGTGCCTTAATCTCCTTTGCTTTGTACTCGAACACTCTATCGTTTCATCTCTCGTCTCCGAGCTGTGTTAGCTCGAGCTTTTAATGGTGGCCGGAAGGTTTTCACAGAGTTTAAATCGTTCTCTTTAATGAACGTCCCGTCTTCACCTTCCCGGTCTTTGCTCATAAATTCACCGTTGAAGATGATATTTCTGATTTCTCTGTCATCGTAATAGAGGTTGTGCGTTATGGCGGTCTTTTATCATTTACAATCCCGGAAAACATGAAAATCAGGAAGAACACACCATGGACTCGACAATGGATGCAAGGGGGGATGGAGGAAAAAGGCCGTGCAATTGGTGACATGGCGAAAGAATGCGAAGAACAATGGAGAATCGCTCCGTGAGGTTGGCTAATACGTAGCGAATACACGTAAAACATTAAACAACATGAAAAAAGAACCGTATATACATAATGGAATGGGAGAAAGCACGGAGGGCACGCGTGAGATGACGTGGCGGGATTGGGGACAATGGAATAGTCAACTCCGTGGAGGGACAATCAGACCGTCGATCATGGTGGATATCAACGGGTGGAGGGCAATGGACTACGGCCATGTGGGTGCGATGGAGATGGTTTAACCCGTGCGTGCCTTTTGAGGAGCGAAGACCGTCGCATGGGGTGCTTGGGACGGATTACCGTCGTGGATTTCGCCGTGTGACTTGAACCGAAAGATAACGCGCGGGGAGAAAGCGGTTTCGTCGTCGTACGTGAGACACACGACGATGGTGAGTGGAATCGCTGGGCTATCAGTGGAAAACCACCCACCGTGCATAAGTGGTGTGGAATAAACCAACGGGTTTTGGAACAAGCAGCACGGCGAGGACCACCGGGGCCGGAGGACCGTGGACCGTTGATCCGCCAGGGAAATGAACGGCGATCACGCGTAAGCAAATGAACGGGGGAAACGAGGGGCGTCGGATTCACATCATCGTCCGATCAACCAAGATCGACGGATGGAATTTCACGATAAACTTAGTGGATAGGCACCTTTTGCTTCACGGCGGTTCTAAAGTAATCGGATCACGGGAGGAAAAAAGCGTGGGTGCATACACCGAAAGGGGCTAGGGCCTCGATACAAAGTGTATGATTTTTGCACATGTTTAATGCATTTTAGGGCCACTAAGGTTTAAAAATAGGGGAATAATGGGGGAATTCAACCAAAACTACTTCGGTGTAGTGGGAGTGATTTAGGAGGGTAAAGGTGTAATTTAGTAAGGTTCGAAGGGAATTTGGGAAAACAAAAAAAGGTCAAAGAGGGATGTTCACAGGGGTACATGGGGCGTAAACTTGAGCATCCAGAGAGGCTTTGAGAAGCGAATCATCGCAGGGGATTCGTATTAGGCATAGAAAAAAGAGACTTCAAGGAGGATGTGTTTTCGGTGGAGAAGGCATTCCTTGAAGGCTCCAAACCATCCAAATTTCAAATTTTCGTCAAGAATTTCATAGGGGCTAACAAAAGGGATAGCATAATTGAGAGGAGTCCGTGGAGAACTAAGGCATAGTGGAATCCAAACCGAAAAAGGTGAGAGCCGAAGCTTGAATCCCGGTACCTGGGGTTGATCGAACCTTGAATGCGTAGCATAAGTCCGATGGAGGATGCGTTATAACATGAAAAAGTGCCATGTTAAAATTTTGAGGAACAAAGGTTAATATATGGAGAGTGTTAATAATAGCGTATACCTTTAGCAATGGGACCAAATAGACAAGAAAGGTGGGTTCGTAGATAAAAACCGGTGGTATTCGCACTTTTAAAAAGTGGCAAGCGAAATTCTAAAAATAATGCGATAATGCCTCGTGCTTCGACACATGGCTTAAGTGGTATTCGTTTACCGCCCATTTCACATTTTATTTTCGTGCTAAAGTTCAGCTTATTTAAAAAGTGCGATATCCGTTATATCATTCAATTATAGAGCGACGGTGCAAACGCCGTCGATTCGATGTATGGAGAATGAGAGGTATGTTAACAGAGATCAGGGCCCAAATAATATTACATGTTGGTGTTTGGGTTTAAATTCAAGTACATTGTTAATACATGTATGAGTGCGTTGGGTGCACGCTAAAGTCAAAGGTTGGTAAGTTACACAAGTGGGGATTTTGTTTGATAATTGGGCTTGAAAATTAATTAGTGCTGCGTAATAGCGACCCGAAACGCAATGGCGGTTTTAGAATTCAACCGATGCTGTCGCGTAGTTAAAAAGTGGTAAGGGGATTTCTGCAAAAAACGCGATTAGGGTCGCCACTCGACACGTGTCCTAAAGTGGTATTCAATTACCACTTTCATCACGAATTTTAGAATTAAGCGTCGTGCATCTAATTTGCGTGATATCACAGGACATCCGCTCTGGATGTATGCCCAAGGTTTAGTTGGAGCATCAGAGTGGATTGACCATCAGATCAGAAGTGAAGTTGTGGGGAAGTTAAACAAGGTAAGTTGGTTAGTGGACCCGAGAAAGTCATTTTAACATGTGCTGAAATCGAACTTTAAAATCCTATGGTCGCATGGGATCATATGTATTAGTGTTGACATAACCAAAGCCAAGGTTTTATTTATAATGACTCTTAACATTTGAATAGAGGCGTAATATATATTAATATGGTTGAGGTGAGTTACGGTTGTTGTGGGGTTCAACTTTCATATATGTTAGTTCTTGGCTTAAAAACCTAGCATCAAGGGTCTTATATAATGTTTCAAACCCTTGATTGGAGAACGAAGGTATTGATGTATTATGGTTATAGAAGTGCCATGAGTCATTAGTACCTCGCTCTAATCAAACTTTACAAAGGCAAACATTGAATGGAAATTCACACAAAAAGTGAGAACGAAGACTTTATGATATATGTTGCCGTACCATATCACAATTTGAGTTTAGTCCAAAGTCCAAATACATTCGCAGTTCTATAAAGTGAAAGGCGCAATTTCGTTATTTTGGGTTTATATGTTTTATTCAAATATTAATTCGAATGCGAGTTAATGGCATTGGATGATAGGATATGTTGAAATATATGTGGGCTTGGAAAAATATTTTAAAACGATTAACCGAAGTTAATGAGGGTACCGAATGTTTATGTTAGTAACCATAGTTTATTCCAAGGTTGAATTATAACAAGGGTTTCAACGTAAATATGGTTGGAGTTATATGAATTGGTGGGTCCAACCCGAACCGTTATATATTGCATTGTTTTGTTACTAAGATTACACCTTTCAGGGAATTGAATCGCCGCGCGATGCAATTGTATATTGGATTGGTATGTCGTGACAAAAGATTCATTTCTGGGTTTCGAAGCAAGAGTTTTGAAGTCACTTTTGAGTACTCATTAAAAAATGGGTTAATGTATGGCTTTAGTTCATAGGCTGAAGCTGAAAAGAAATTAAATCTTCCGCATGTAGAGTTTATGAATTTGGCCGTAAAGTGAACTAAGATTGGGCATTAATAGAAATGTATTTTTTATATACATGAGACTCTAAAATTATTTGGGCTAAAACTTGAAAATGTGAGTTACAAGGTGTGATGAGAGATGGAAGAAGATCAGATTATAAAATAAGATCTGATATGCAAAGGTACACAGCCACAGAAATAGAGAGTATGCATAATCACATAAAGGACAGCAGCAGTAAAAGACAAGCACACAAAGGGAACCAAGAACCGAAAGGTTGAATGAACATGTTATTACAAACAAATGTAAATGTTTTAATTGATTTTATTGTTTGTGATGCAAAGGCAAGTCTCCTGAGGAAAAACAAAACTCCACTATAAAACCGAAATTTGTATAAATTGCTATATTCCTTTGAATGAGCCGGACAAAAAGGAAACATAAGCAGAAGTCAAAGAGTCATGGTTGTTCACTTCGAATTCCCCTGTGGAATACAAACAAATATGAGGTGAACTCTATAAATGATATCACATCGATATGCATCGAGGATATTAGAGAATGGATAATTGAGGGCAAGAGAGGGCAGAAGAAGGAAGAGAAGATAGAAGCTATGAAGACCCGCAGATGACAAGGCAGAGCATGAAGGCTAAGGGACAACAAGAAAAAGGAAAATCGGTGAATATGCTGATATCTGTGTAAATCCGACCAGCATGTGTTTTTTGAAAGAGTGAGGAAGTTGGTGCTTCCATATCAAGTTGTAGCTCGACAGATGTCAATTGTAGCCGGCCGAGGTAGGAGCCTCCCGTAGGTTGTAGCTTGCAGAAAATAAATGGGAGTTGGAGCCTCCTTGGTGCAAGCTTGTAGTTTACAGACTGAGGTAGAAACCTCCTATATGTTGGTGCCTGCGTAAAATCAGTGGTGAGAGGGAGTTGGAGCTTTCTCAGATCACAAAAATAATAAGATGTGTTTTTCTCCCTTATGGGTTTCCACTTACATTCGGTGTCTATATGCATAATGATTATGTGTTGATACTCACATTTATTTAATACCTCGATGCTCTTTTATTAATATTTTTGTCCCATTGTATATTAAGTTGATCACGAAATAATTATGTGAATGAGTATAAAAAAAATAGAACACAATAAGAACATGACGGCATTAAACCGATTCGCCCCCCTCTCGCGCTTAACCAAGGCTCCAACAATTGGTATCAAAGCTAGTTACTCGTATCGGTTTAACAACCGGGAAGGAGATCCTAGGTCCCCAGGATGGCCAGTCTAGAAGGATGCTCAACAAATAAATCCCCTTTGTTCACCGGTACAAATTATGCCTTCTGGAAAATAAGAATGAGGACGTACATAATGTCTCTAGGAATAGAAGTTTGGGCTGCTGTGGAATTGGGATATTCCCCAAAGGAGACTGACTCAGAGAAAGATGCCAAACAAGAATTTGTAGCTAATGCAAAAGCCATGAATGCACTCTTAAGTGGACTGTGTGAGGAAGAATTTATCAAAGTAATGCACAGTAAGACTGCCAAAGAAATATGGGATACACTAGAAAACATCCATAAGGGAGACAAAAAGGTGAAGATAGCCAAACTTCAAGTCTATAGAGCTCAGTTTGAAAATTTAAAAATGAATGATGATGAAGACATTGCCAAATTATTTTTAGGGGTTGCAGAAATTGTTAATAATATGAAAGCTCTAGGAGAAACCATAAAAGAATGTGTAATTGTTCAAAATATTCTAAGATATTTACCATCCAGCTTTAACCCCAAGGTTTCTGCCATAGAAGAAATAGCTGATTGGGAAACTTTGACCATGAACCAGCTACTTGGAAACTTAACAGCCTATGAGATGAGACTGCCACAGAGGAAGTCAACTATGAGGGAGGCAGACTTTAAGACAGAGAAGAACAAAGAAGAAAAAGAAGATACATGCTCCTGCTCTGATGAAGAAGAGGCCAAATTTATCAAAAGATTGGATAGAGGCTCAGGCAAGTATTAAGGTAAACTTCCCTTTAAATGCTTTAACCATGGAAGAGTTGGACACTACGCATCTAAGTGTCCTCATAAGAAGACAAAGAATCAGACTCAAGAGATAGAGAAAACCATTTCAAGGAACTGGCAGAAAGGGAATAGATACAGGAGAAAATCATTTTATGCTCAGCAAGACAGCAGTGCATCGGAAATCTCAGATGAATCTTCCAATGAAGAGGGAACCTCTGAATTTGTATTGATGGCCAAGGAAGAACTTGAAGGATTCCTTCTAGAAGATGAGGAAGAAGGTGAAGTTGATCTTGAGGGCGAGCTTAGAAGTTCCCTGGAGGAAATAGATAGACTTAAACTAAAGTGCAGAAAACAGAAAGACATTCTTCTCAAATATGTAAGAAAAGAACAAAATTCAGAAGACCTCATTCAGTTGAAAGTAGAGCTTGAAGAAGCCAAGAAGGTAGAAGACACTCTAATTAAGCAAATTGAGGATAAAAATCAGAAGCAAGAGAAATTGGAAGAAGAAGTAGTATGCTTAAGGAAGAAATTAGAAAACACCCAAAGGAAATTTTCAATAAACATTTCTCAAATGACAAGCTCTGATAAGTTGAATACCATACTAGATGCTCAAAGATCTCCACTAATAAAAACTGGAATAGGTTATGAAGGAGAAACAAGTAAAGCCAAAGAAAAGGATAACAAGAATATCATGTTTGTAAAAGTTGTTAAGGAAAATGAAGCAGATTAGAAGGTTCCTACAAAAGTAGCAGCCTGCAATGAAGTAAACAGAAACAAGAAGGAACCTCAAATGACAAAGAAAGAAATTAATAAACAGTCAACTGAAAAAGGCTCATACACTCCTGAATATATAAAATTTGGAAGCTATCAAAGGAGATTCTTCCCCCCTATGAAAAATGTCACTTGTTATGCCTGTCACAATCTGGGACATATCGCTGCATATTGTCATAAAAGGAGAACCGATTCCAACCAGCAAAGGATGCAAAAAATGAAAAGACTACCTCAAGCAAACAAATGGAGAAGACAACCCTTCATTAGGTACGCTAATTGTTTTTATGGGTATTGTTTTTACTGTAAGGAATTTGGCCATAAAGCCAAGGAGTGAAAAACATATGGACAAAGATTGATGTTCAAAACCTCAAGGAGATTTATGAATTATGGAGAGTTCACTCATACTCATAATTCTGCTAAAAATATGATCAAATGTTGTGTATGCCATAAAATCGGACATATGTCTTCCCAATGTCCTCTCAAAGAATGTGATCCATCTTCTCAGAAAAGAAGCCAAACAAATAGCTGCCTGCAGTGGAAAAAGAAGTTGAATAAGTGTGACCTGGCTCTAATAGCCCAAGATCAGAAAAGCCAATGGTATTTGGACAGTGGATGCTCTAAGCATATGACTGGAGATAGAAGCAAGTTTATAACCTTTGATGAACAGAAATATGGAAATGTAACTTTTGGCAATGATAAAGCAGGAAAAATCAAAGGAAAAGGCTCAGTCAGTCTGGATAATGGAAGAGGAAAGGCCCAAGATGTACTATTTGTGGATGGGCTGAAAGCAAATATGCTTAGTGTCAGTCAAATGTGTGATAAAGGCTGTGAAGTTCTTTTTAGAGCACAAGACTGTGAAGTAAGATCAAGCACCACAGGAAAGACCTTGATCAAAGGTATTCGAATAGAAAGTAATGTCTATATAGTGAAAGAAGAGAATGAAGCATGCCACCTAAGCAAACTAGATGAATCATGGTTATGGCATAGAAGATTGGGACACCTTAACTTTGACCACATCATCAGTCTGAGCAAGAAGAAAGCAGTCAGAGATATGCCAGCAATAAAGAAGCCTTCAAACACCATACGTAAATCTTGCCAATTGGGAAAACAAACCCGCACATTTTTTAAAACCAAAGCTGAACTATCAACAAGTAGGCCACTTCAGCTTGTACACATGGACCTGTGTGGACCTTCAAGGACTAAAGCACCAAGTGGAGAATCTTACTTCATGCTGATAATTGATAATTTTTCCATAATGACGTGGGTAGCATTTCTCAAATATAAATCTGAAGTACTTGAGAAATTCAAGATACTCAAGGCATTGGTAGAAAATAAAACAAGATGCAAGCTAAAGTGCATTAGATTAGATAGAGGAGGTAAATTCACAGACTATGATTTTGCAGACCTATGCAATGAGCATGGGATAAAACAACAGTTTACAATTGTAGGTACACCTGAACAGAATGGTGTGGCAGAGAGACAAAATAGGTCAGTACAACAGATTTCCAGAGCAATGATGCAAGAAAACAACATTCCCCAAACCTTCTGGGAAGAAGCAGTACACAAAGTTGTGCACATTCTTAACAAAGCTCGTTTAAGACCAAACGGTGACAAGACTCCTTACGAATTATGGCATGGTAAACCAACATCAATCAAGCACTTTAGAGTCTTTGGAAGCAGGTGTTTCATAAAAAATAATGATGAAAAACTGGGGAAGTTTGATGCAAGAGCTGATGAAGTAATATTTTTAGGATATGCATCCAAGAGTAAGGGTTACAGGTGCTACAACAAAACACTACACAAAATTGTGGAAAGCATTGATGTAAAATTTGATGAAGAACAACCAAACAGAACAAGAAGTACAAGATGCAGCAATCCTCTAGAAGATCATGAAGAAGAAAACCAAGATAATGATGAACTGAGCAGGACAACAAAAGATGTTGAATTAAAATCAAAAGGTCCCTCAAGACACACCCAAAAGAATCATCCAGAAGATCAAATCATTGGGGACAAGAGTGTGGGAGTCCAGACAAGAAGACAACTTGCTCAACAGACAGAAGAAGTACACCTAGCCATGCTATCTCAAATAGAGCCAAAGAAGTTCAAAGAAGCCAGCAAAGACAAAAACTGGGTAGATGCTATGAATGAAGAAGTGGACCAAATTGAGAAGAACAATACCTAGGAATTAATTCCAAGACCCAATGGGAAAAATGTCATTGGCACAAAATGGATATTCAAGAATAAGATGAATGAACAAGGGTAGGTAATCAGAAATAAAGCCAGACTTGTATGCAAAGGATATTCACAAATTGAAGGTCTTGATTATGATGAAACCTTTGCCCCTGTAGCCAAAATGGAAGCAATCAGAATGTTTTTGGCCTTTGCATGTTATCATGATTTCAAGGTATATCAAATGGATGTGAAGTCTTCCTTCCTGAATGGAGATCTAGAAGAAGAAGTCTACATGGAACAACCTGAAGGATTCTCATTAACAGATAAACAAGACTATGTGTGTAGATTAAAGAAAGCCTTATATGGGCTGAAACAAGCTCCTCGTGCATGGTATTCAAGGCTGGACAAATACCTGCAAAAACAAGGTTTTAAGAAAGGAGGAGTAGACATCAATTTATACATAAAGGCTAATGAAAATAAACTCCTGATTGTAGTAGTATATGTAGATGACATCATGTTTGGTAGCAACAAAGGGAAGTTAACAAAAGACTTTACTGAAGAAATGAAATCAGAATTTGAGATTTCTATGATTGGAGAGCTCACCTTCTATTTAGGACTTCAAATTCAACAAAAGAACACAGGAACATTCATTTCACAAGAAAAATACTTAAGAGAGATGTTGAAAAAGTTCCAAATGGAAGACTGCAAACCTGTGTCAACTCCCATGATCACTGGATGCAAGCTATGTGCAAATGATGGATCTGCAGATATAGATCAAAGACTTTACAGATCCATGGTAGGAAGTCTACTATACCTAACTGCCTCTGGACCTGACATTGTGTTGGCAGTAGGACTTGTGGCAAGATATCAAGCAGCACCAAAACAAAATCACTTTCTAGCAATCAAGAGAATATTCAAATATCTACAAGGAACTGCACATTATGGGCTATGGTATGCAAAAAGAAAAAACTTCACTTTGACAGCATATACAGATGCAGATTGGGCCAGCTGCATGGATGACAGGAAAAGCACAAGTGGAGGTTCATTTTATTTGGGAAAAATTCTGGTGTCATGGCTAAGCAAGAAGAAAACTTCTATCTCTCTATCTACAGCAGAAGCATAATACATAACAGCAGCAGCATGTTGCACACAAGTAATGTGGATGAAACAAACTCTCCAAGACATGAAGGGGGAGATTAGAAAAGAAAGCATCATTCCAGGGGGAGATCAGTCAACAAATATTGTCACAAAAGAGCTATAGCTAGTAAGCAGTGCATGGAACAGGTCCTCAAGATCAGAGTATTATGGACAATATTTGTAAACCTCACTAGGAAATGTGCAAACCTTTGCCATTGATGTCAAAGGGGGAGGAAAAGAAAGTAACAGAAGAAAGGGTCTTCTAAAAGGCAAGTAGAGGAAGTATATTGCCATCAATGGCAAAGGGGGAGACTGTGGGAAATATTGTCATTGATGGCAAAGGAGACATACAAGAAGCAAAGAGATAGAAAAAGAGAGGCAAGGATAAGATTAGACATGAAGCAGAGAGCAGAGCTACAGAGTGTGTGAGTGTTTCAGATTTGGGAAAACAGGGGATTCATTTGTATATAGGGAAGGAATAGTCTCAGCCTTATATGAATATTGTTAATGTATATTCTGTGCAAATGGGCTTCAAATTCCACTAAGTAATAGTATAAAACAATGTGAAACTCTGTGTTATTGGCTGAAAGGGAGACTCTATGTTATTATGTTTGATGGAAAGCGCTTCTAAAGGTGAAAAGGAATCAAAGGTTGTTCGGACCTTGAAATAAAACGATGGAACTGTATTACAGTAACTGAGTATAGAGAAACAGTCAAGCATTGTCTGTGCGTTGAAGAGGTTTTGTATAATCAAACTCTGTTATACAACAAAGATTGGGTTAGAATATCATTGGGGTTACTATGGATTTACCCCCCAGAGGTGAATATAGAAATCCATTCATGTGTTGTTGAATGACAAAGAGAGTTCGAAGGATTGGGCAATACTGTGAATTCCAACACAGTAACAGCGTTGATGAATAGGAACCGAGTGTGGACAAATAGTGAAGCTGGTTAAAGCAAAGCGGAATTCCAGTGAAGAATTGAGAACCGAGAATTCCAGAGTTGAACTACAGTTGAGAGGGTTGGAGACTGGTCAAATTGTGGAAACAGAACAATGAGGCCGTGGAGCGGTTGAGAGTTCTGCAGGAATGGAACCGTAGTTCCATAAATCAAGTCAAATAAAGTAGAACCGAGAGAAGCAGTAAATGGAGCATTAAATAACAAAGGCGGAATTCATTTCAAATAGAATTGTGAAAAGAAACGGAACCTTGACTCGATAGTGGAACCAAGTATTGAACAGTGAAACCGGAGTTCAAAAACCAGTAGGTTCGCACGACAGTTCAAATAGTAAGTGGAATTCCTCAAAAAAACGCGATATACCCCGTCGCTCGACACGTGTCCTAAGGTGGTATTCTAAAACCATTTCCATCGCATAATTTTGGAGATTTAAACCTCGTGCAATTAAATTACGCGATATTGCGCGAGATCCGTTGGATGGGGGCCTAACGCATTGTTGGAACGCGAGAGTAATTTGACCGTTGGATTGCCAATTAAGTTGCGCGACGAAAGGTTGAAGATTTATTGTTGGTGCGATGGAATATGAACATAGCACAATGTGTTAATAAAAGGAAAAGACTTATTTTTGATATAATATATGTTGCCGGAACCATAGTACATTGTGGGGTTTTAGAACTATGGGCCCGAGAGAAACAGTAAACAGAACTCTAATATGTTGATATTCACTTTATGCGTTGAATAAAGTTGTGGGACCCAAACAAATCTTAATGTATGCCGAGACTTATATATATGGTTTGAAATATACGGTGGGCCAGACATTTATATGTATTGGGTTATAATCGTAGAGAATGGACGAGAAAGAACTCCGCATGTGAAGATGAAGAATTGGGTCTTATTATAAAGTTTAAATCAGAGATTTAAAATATACGCTTCCACATAGAGAACTGAAAGGGTTGAATTGAAATACTCACGGGGTTTGGATACGTGGTAAAGTGTTGACATATATATATTAATATATGTGCTGGGCGAAGATTTAGTGTTGTTTAACATACGCCAGAACCAATATACAATATAATTTGATATGTGTTGAATGAGGATGTGGGCCCAAAGGTCCCTGTTGATATATGCATCAGTGTGTTGTTTTTAACCGAAGTTGGGATTGATATGAATAAAGTATGAAAGTCTGGCCCACCATAATGCATGTTGATTCTTTGGTGAAATTTATCAAGGTCAAAGGTAATAAAACGCACTCATAGATGGTGGATTAATAAAGCATTGGCACATATGTTGACATTTAATTAATCAAGGTCTAAAGTATGGTATATAGAGGAAACTGCGCATATGAAGACTGAAGTTTTGAAGATGAAAAGAGAGAAAGCTTTCACTTCGGTTATTGGCTGTATAACTCATAGTGAAATGATTTATAAAAGAGCTTCCGCAATGAATAGAGATTGCCTAGATTGGAGAAATTGAGGACCCTTTTTTTTGGATGATTAATTAGAAATGCATTTTCATATGCATGAGACTTTGAGAGTTATTTGGGAGCTAAACTTGTAAAGTAACTATATATGCACCAGATAAAAAAATGCAGTGAACAGAGATTGCAGATTTGAAGAGGTGTGCAGTGAAGGTATTCTGATTTGCAGAATCTGAATTTGAAATGCACAGGAATGAAAATGTGGGTTTGTTACACTACATCAGCAGAAAATACAAGCACACAGTGAGCCAAGAACTGAAAAGGATGAATGAGATATATCAGATGCAAATGTAAATGTAAATGTTTTAATTGATTTTATATTGTTTGCGATGCAAAGGCAAGTCTCCAAAGGCAAACAAAATTCCCACTGTAATATTGAAATGTATACATGTTGTTATATTTTTCCGAATGAGCTGGACAAAGAAGTGAGAAGGAAGAAGTCAAAAAGTCATGGCTGTTCATTTCGAATTCCCTGAGGAATGCTAACAGTCATAAGATAATTTATATAAATAATATCACATAGATATGCATAAAGAGGTTAGAGAAAGGAGAATTGAGGCAGAGAGAGTAAAAAGAAGGAGCAGATAGAGAAGCTGTGAAGACTCAAAAATGATATAAGGCAGATATGAAGGCTAGAGGACAGCAATGAAAAAGGAACAGAATAAAGTTGATATCCAGGTAAATCAGCATGTGTTTTTGAAAGAGTGAGGAAGTTGGTGCTTCCATATCAAGTTGTAGCTTGATAGATGTCAGTTGTAGCTGACTGAGGTAGGAGCCTCGTGTAGGTTGTAGTCTGTAGAAAATAGATGGGAGTTGGAGCTTCCTTGCAAGTTGTAGCTTGCAGAATTGAAGTAGGAGCCTCCTGTGGGTTGGTGCCTACAGAAAATCAGTGGTGAGAGGGAGTTGGAACTTGCCTTTGCATCACAACAATAATAAGATGTAGTTTTCTCACTTATGGGTTTCCACTTATATCTATTGTCTATATGCATGATGATTATGTGTTGATACTCTGTTTTATTCTGCTTAATACCTGATGCTCATTAATTAAGATTGTTGTTCCATTGTATGTTAAGTTGATCACGAAATGATGATGTGAATGAGTATAAAAGAAAAGTTTAATAAGAACATGATTGCAATTAATTCACCCCCTCTCAAGCAACCAAGGGTCAAAAATGAGTGTCATTTTCATGTCCAAAAGCCAATTTCCCAGCAACTGCTTTGTCACATGACACTTGCTGAAAAATGAGCGGAAAGGTCAAAATTTTGGTGTGTTTTGACCTTTTGAGGGTCAAAGCACTCCAAATGATCTGAAATTTTGTGAGAAGACTATTGATGATGAGATGAATCCACAAATGTAAAGTTTCCAAAGCTGAGGATGCACAAATTTGTGCATAGTACCAAGGAGTGTTAATAGCACGAGAGGCCTCGAGAATTTCAAAAACACAAAATTTTGTTCAATTTGGTTCAAAATTTATGGAGAGGTCTCTCGAGGTCTTGGACACCTTTCTAGAAGCCTCAGCCAAAAATCAATTTCTCATGATTTTCCATATTTTCATTTGTTCATCATTAGGACTCATTTCCTCTTGCATTCTCTACATTATTTACCATCTAGATTATAATTAGGATGATGACTAATGTCATGAATTTCTTCTTACTGCCTTGTCTTTTACTTGCTGTACTATCATGGTTATCCTCTTTATCAATACATCCATTATTCAAACTACTGTTCTTGGCTCATCATTCTTTCTTTCATCATCTGCCATGGAAGTAGAGTTTTTTTTCCTTTGTCTCTTCTTTTATCAAATATAATAATGTCCTCGTTATCTTTTAGGTCCTTTTTTGTTCATCAACACCACCATTTTCTCTACTTGGGGCCGGCTTCAGTGGTATTATTATACCATCCTTTGCTAGATCACCCATCACTTTTTGCATCATCATCTTTCCCATTGGGAGGATTGTAGGCGATTATTGCTACCTTCAACACTTTGATCATTGGCACTCTTCTTGCTTTGTCTCTAGTGTTATTACCTTAGTCTTGGAGTTGATCATCGGCCTCGCATGCCTTCACTTTGGCCACATTCATCATTCGAAAGGTTGGTACGTATTGTCTCATATTTGTCATGACTTTCTCCTTTACTCTATATTTCTCATTAATGGCTTGTCTATTAGAGGTATTTTCTCTATCAACATTTCCTTTATCAAATTCTATTTTAGCCTCACCTATTTTCTCTTCTTATTTATTAGCAACCTATTCACCATGGCTATGCTCCTTTGCTTTGTGTATCTTTGAAAAAAATGGTTTTTTTCTTGGTGGGGATTTTAGGTCTAGGGATGAAAAATGGGTGATGGTGAGAAAATCTTTAGCAAATGGGGGCAAAATAGAAGTAAGCCTAGGAATGCTTTCGAGTTTGGGGAGGGGCTTAGCTATTTCAACGAGGGTATTTTTAGGCTAATGACAACTCTCCAATTGGTAATTGTTGCCTAGAAGGTTAAATGTTTAGTTGCAGAGAGGGTTAGGTTTTGAAAACTCTTAGGTTTTTTGATATTCTCCACGATTATGAATGTAAAAAGACCAATAATTTGGAGGAGTGAGAAAAACACTGCCAACCTTTTCAAACTTTGTGCGAGGAGCCCGGGACAAATCTGAGGAGAAAAAGTGATTTGGCTAATTTTGGGCAAATACGGCAAAATTTATTTGTGTGTAGTGCCACCGTGGTCGTTCCTATCGGGCCTTCCATGTACATAGCGTCGAGTCGAGTGATTTGGCGAGGCTTGTGTGCTGTTGGGGAGAACGTAGGCAAATCGAGGCCCAAAATGGGAGTTTGCGCATTACCTTCGTTGGTGTGCGATGCGCACTCCCCAGGTGTGTAGCGCGAGTGCTTTTTTTGCAGCATGTACGCACTCATCTATGTGTCATGCCGACAACTCTGTGCGTAGCACCTCCGCTGTGCGAGCGCTGGAAATTTTGCCCAAATGACCAAAAAGACTCTGATTTTCTTCCTTAAGCCTTCTTGCTCTCCACAAAGTGCTAAATAAGTTAAAAATAAAACAAAAACACCTTTACCTTGAAGAAATAATTTAAACTTATAAACCCACTTTTCTTATGTTTCTTCAATCTTTTTGTCATTTGTGGCTAACATTCATACCTTTTGCGGGGGTTTCTTGAGAAATGCTTTCCCAAAGGCATCTTTCTTCTTCTTTGGTGGTGTTAGTTGAACAGCGAAAAGATATGGATGTCCCTTTACCTCTTTTACCTTTGAAATCTACCAGGCACTTACTCATTGTCTTTAGCATATAATTTGACAAATTAAACACAATTTTTATCCTTTTTGGCCCTCTTAAGTGAAATTTACCTGAAACGGTGTTCCTTACCTTTCAGCGATATTTCTAACGATTGAGGTACTTTTGGCATAGAGGAGTGTATATCGGGTTTACCATGTTTTCCCTTGGCCATTTTTATTTCCACGAGGTACTACAACTTAGGGTTTTTGGTCTTCTTATTATTTCTTTGGACTTTGACACATATATTTTGAATAGTAAGCTCACTTTTCAGCAGTTTTCAACTTTTAATACTTGACCACGTGCTTTCCTTTCCCTTGATCATATTTAAGATATATTTGGATTGGGGAGACCTAGGCTTCATCACCTTGTCACGCTGCATGGTCACTGTGATGGAGTGAAGTAGTGTTGTCTTGACAAACACAAAACACCTTGAATATCTTTTAGTGCCATACCTTGTTCAAGAAGGAGGACTTATCATCTTCACTTAGACTTTTTTCCTTATAGCCATTTTACTAGCTTCCTTCTTTGACACATTGTCTTGTCAATCAAAAAGCTGAATTTTGGCCACTTCTTTGTAACAGCCAAATTCCCCTCTGTCTGTGATGTCAATTTGCGGAAAGGCATTTGGAGGCCTTTCCAATGTCGGAATGATCTCCTTGATAGCTCGTTGGAAATATTGTTGACTCTAATTTCAGAAATGATTTTTGTTTTATATTTTGTGTCTATTTACCTATCCAAAAACGGATATACAACAGTGGTCAAAAAGTGTTGAATGATGGTGCAGAAATGCGAGTCTTTAGTGAAAACAACTTTTTGGTGGCCTTCCTTAACTCAAATGGATCTCATGAAAATGCAGGTCATGGGAAATATCGTCAAGTATAGTTGAATTAGCGTGACTCATTATAAAGTCGTTTGGACACTCTGTTGTAGAAAAACCTTATTTTTGGTCACTCCAGCAGTCGAAATTCACAAGTGGGACACTGTATTTTTGAT
The DNA here is from genome assembly GCA_034641835.2 of Pinus albicaulis. NCBI lineage: Eukaryota > Viridiplantae > Streptophyta > Pinopsida > Pinales > Pinaceae > Pinus > Pinus albicaulis. The sequence continues at coordinate 165,224 of JAXQQM020083392.1, forward strand.
ATTTATCCAAAACCATGATACATGTAAAAACTGAAGGAGGTTTTTTTTCCTTTCATCCCTATGATGAATAAAACCTCCCTCAAGTTTTCTAAATTCATCTCTTTTTGTCCAAAAACATAATTTGAAACAAAAATGACCCTAAAGCGTGACACATGGGTTGTCTCTTGAGATGAATTCTTGGAAAATGATGGAGAATATGATGTTTATGAGTTAGTATGGAATTATGCTTCTTGGAAAGACCTATCAAATGAATCCTTTACTCTTGTGCCTCCTTTTAATATTAAACCCTAGTTTAGTTGGAAGAGGAAATTAGGGTTTGAGTGTAGAGGATTTAGGACTTCCTTAGGAGGGATGGGAATGAAGGGTTAAGGGTTGTCTAAATTCTCTCGGGGAAATTTTTTTGGATAGGGATAGATGTTATAAGTATAGTAAATTTTAATTTCAAATATTTAACCATGGAGGTCATGAAAACCAAGAAAAATGTACTTAAAGACCTAGATGGACAATGGAGGTTGTCTGAAAACAAAATAGAAGTGAGGCAAAAATGCCTTCAAGAAAGAAAAATAGTAGCCATGAGCCCATGATGGGTCTTACGGGATGGATAGTGAGCTTGAACATGATGGAATGATGAAATAGTGAAAAATTATCTTAAGGATAATGAAGGCAGTGAGATTTCTAGAACTCACAATGATCATGAAATTTATTTCTAGAAATCTAGGGTAAGGATTTAGTCATCTAGAAAGGCAAAAATTAATGATGACTAACAGTGGCTCCACTTGGGGAGGGAAGTCCTTTTCAGGAGGTGTCTAGAACTTCAGATCTCTAGTTTTGTGAAGACTAGTGCCTCATCCATTGGGCAGATTTTTACCTCTTTTTACTTGCTGATGCTTGCTTGAAGTTGTGATCTCAATAATCTGGAAGAACATGATTAGCTCAACTTCATATCTACCTACCCAACCTACTTGCCTAACATTTTTTCTTCCTTGGGTGCACTTGGACTAGCAATCCATTGACATTTTCTTCTTTTGAAAGCAAAACAAACTATCTACTTCTATCTTATTTCTTCTAGGAGTTCAGATTAGGCAAATGAACTCCTCTTATTCCCTACCTAGGCTACTCAACTGTCAAGATTAAGCTATTTGACAGGATTCCATTCACTAAGCTATAAACATGAAATTGAAAGCATGGTTCAAATCAGGATTAAACAATCTGACTTACCATGAGTTTGTGGCATAAGAACAAGCTGCACACAAATTTTATTTCTGTACAAACAAAAATTAGGAAACATAAGGGCAGTGATATATCATTTGTTAAGCATCCCTATTTTCCTCTTTGGTTCAAATTTGAGCATGTGGAACCAACATCTTTCATCCCTAATCTATCTTTATTGACAAGTCAAGTTTGATTGTTTTGATAATCTCTCTTTCACTAACTTATCAACATAAATTTAAACATGTTCAGCCATGATTAGGCTAGATGACTTAACAAGAACTTTTTGAACCAGTAGTGGCATTTAGGCTTGCACACTTTCAGCATCACTATTTTTTGGGTATGAGGCTGTACCTCTTTTCAAATCTGCCATCTTTTTCATTATTTCTATGTTTTTGAGTTTCTTCTCTCTTTTTGGTCAAAAAAATCTAAAACTAACGGTAGAAAGATGCTCATGGTGCTGAGCTTATTTTCTTGCCTATCTATCCTAATATAACCTATACATGATATACATTCAACTGGTGAACTCTCCCTTCCAATACAACCAGTCAAGCATATGATTCCATGAGGGATCTTGGTATAACTCTTTGATGGTTTTGAGAAAATCAAAAGGCCACTCCCACCTTACTTGTGTTTGAACAGTAGTGCCTAAAATGTTCTTGAGATTGTGCATCAAACTGCTCTTTACATGATTTATTCCCTCTTCAAATATTTTTAACAAATCAAATAAGGGATCTTGAAACAATACCTGAATGTGAAGATTTGGTAAACAAGCCTTATCCAGGAATGCTTCTTCCTCCACTTGGTTGAGCTTGGGACTCCTTTGGGAAAGAAAATCTACCTCTTCCTCATGATTATCTGAACTGGTAGAATCCTCATAGATTGAAATGTTATCCTTTAGCAAACCTGATGGGTTTTGATAGAGTGGGATGAGTTCTGTGTGAAAACCACCATGTTGATGAGCAGGAGCACTCCTTGGCAACAAATATTCTTGAGAAAGAAGTGCAGAAAATTTCTTGTGATCATCAATTTTCAAGCCTTCATTTGCTTCCAAATTTTCTAAGCTTTCCTCATCACTGGCATAGCTGTTATGCATTGGTTGATTACCTTTCTCAAGTTTATGAAACTGAGCTTCCTCCCAAAAACCATGGGCCGAATGATCTGCAAAGTTAGCTTCTTTTTGGATAACATCATCATTATCAAGATATTGATCTAACCTTGGAGAATCATCAATATAATTAATGTTACCAACCACACATATTGGACTATTAGATTGTTTTTATTTGAACTGATCTATAAATCCATTTTCTGCTATGTGATAGCTAGGATTAGGAGGAAAATAAATAGAAACGTTCTGTTCATATGAAAGATTAGAGGCTGACTGCATGTTTATTATCCGATCTATCTCCTCTTTAATTAAAAAAGGATACATTTTTCTCTTTCTTTGGATATGACTAAAATAGTATTCTTTCTCTTGTGGAGGTTGATTTTGAGGCTGAATGTCTTCTTGAGCCTCACCTAGGAGAGATGATGGATCATCATTTGTGCCTTTAGAGAGGTCTTGTAGGTTCTCTTTAATTTCCTGATTGATTTCATCCTCAACCAACTCTTCTTGATTTTCGTGATAGTCAACTTGGGCATGAAATTCATGAATTTCCTTTGATAGATCCTCAGGGTGCCAATTTATTTTTATAATCTGAAATGAATCAAAGCATAAAGGTAGATACCCTAAAGGTTTTGACTCCTTCTCTATTTCAGATTTTGTGATTTTAAAATGGCTTAAGGGAAAGACCTCTGGATATGCAAAAGGGTTTGCATTATCTATCTTGTCCCTGATTGATCCTTTAGACCATTCCCCTTTGTTTCCATTTGCAATTTTCTTGTAATGCTCTCTTATTAGTGAAGCACAAGATATAGGAAGGTATATAGTACTTACTTGACAACTTTCAACATCTTATTCTTTGTAATCTTTCTCAATATGCATATTTTGATTGTTATTCTTGTCCAGTAATGACATAGTTTGTTCTTCTCGAGGAAAAGGTAAAAGATGTTTTGAATAAGTAGCACCAACCTCAACCTTGTACTCTTCCTCTTTCCTACCAAGTATATGCATAATTTTGCTGATTGTATCTATCAACATCTCTAGCTTTACCTCTGAGGATATCAGTTTCTCTTGAGCTACTTTGTCCTTCTTTATTTCTTCTAACTTTTCCTCTCTTTCTAGTATGTTGAATTCCACAGTAATTTCCATATGGTGCATCTCTTCCAGGTTTGAAGGGTCCTTTTCTCTTATTTGACCAACCATTTCTGGGTCAAAATAATTTGAGTAGTGCAAGAGAGCCCACCCTAAGGGTGGCTTTATCTTAGCGGGTATTGCATGGTATACTTTATTGAACCTGGCTGAGAATTGTTGTACTGTCTCCCCTGGATGTCTTTTCAAATGGTTGTAGTCATTTATGATGAGAAGAGCATTTCCCATGACTGCCCACCTATCTAGGTAAACTTGAGTGAACTGATGAAAGTTGCTAATGCTTGCAGCTAGAAGGTCCTTAAACCAACTCTTAATTTTTCCTTGTAATGATAAGGAAAAAATTCTAATACTTACATCATCTTCTTATATTTCAAATAGGTCAAGTAAACCCTAAATATTTTGAATGTGTTCTTCAGTGGTGACTTTTGAGTTTTCTCCATCAAATCTGGGTAGTTTATTTGCAAGATTTGCAGGGAGGGCCTAGACGATAAGAGGCAAAACTAGAGGCTTGTATCTTTCTAGGACCTTTGTGGAGTCGCCAAGTGGATGATTTGAACTATTTTAAGGCAGGTTGATGTCCACCATCAGCAACTGAATACCAATCTAAGGGCGTTTATAGGTTTTCTGAGATCTAAGGAATACTTAGTTTGTCACTAACTCAGAAGGTCCCACCGTGATCGCCAAAATGTTAATGTCCCGTGATTTGGCAGATTGGTATACCAAATGACAGGGTAACATGGAACCAGTCTTTGGAGTCCTAGGACCTAGCCTTCCTGGACTCAGAGAGGGATCTCTCTATTAGGTGCAAAGGATGTGTTCTCTTTTCTCTAGGGTTTTGATTTTAGGCTAGTTGTTAAGTGTAGGGTTTGTTGATTGTTTTGGTTGGGTATTATGGTCAAGCAGGATAGGTGTAGTGAGAATATGTCGAAGCCATTGGGCTATGGGGTCAATGAAATTCAAGGGTGTTTCAATAATGAATCAGAGTGCAGTGCAAGGCCAATCTAGCAAGGTTAATGGATCCTTAGGGTTATGAGTGAAATGGGATGGACATCAAGTTTGTGAATAAGGTAGGGCAAAAGGGAAATCAAGAATCCTTTTTCAAATACCTATGAACAAGGAGGTCTTAAATATGATCAGAAAAAGACACTAAGCAAGATCTAGGGCAAGCCATTTACTCTATGATAATATATTAAACCAATAAATATCCAAGATAAACATTTTAGTGAAACATAGAAAGCATAAGAGCTTCTAACTTCAGAAATTCACCTTCAGAATTTTGGAAAACATATAAGATAGCAAAATAACTCAATTTATGAAGAGGTAACTCATAAACATCATAAATAAAGTTATAAAGAACTCTGAAACAAGTTGATAAGCATGGAAAAAGAGCAAGATCGAACGAGACCTCTTTGACTTAACCTAGCAGGCAATATTCCAAACAAAGGTTTCAAGATGGAGTTTTGAAAGCTTCAAATAAGCAAGGCATACCGTGAATCAAACTTGTAAACTAGCATACTAACCATAAATGAAACAAAAACAAGTTTAGGTGGACCTAAGGAGCAATCAAGAATTCCTTAAGCATACCAAACAGAGGAAAACATCAAAGCTATAACAAATAGGAGGACTGAGGTGCCTCAAAGAGCATGTCTCAACCTATACTTTTATGATTTGTAGCAACTAATAAGAGTGAAACATAATGATAACAAGGAAAAATAAACAAATTAAGAAGACATCACCATTCACCAAGCTAAGGAATCCTGAAAACAAGCCTCTCCATGAGCCAAACAAGCCATTCATCAACTCCATAACTCCAATTTCTTCTCCAAGTTCATAAAACCATGTATATTGCTCTCAAATCTCATCAAATTCCAACCAAATACATGAGAGTCTTGTGCTCTATTTATGGAGAAAATGAGGACTAAAACCCTAAATATGGTAGGAAAATGTCAAATTCAACCATAAATGTCATTTATGGCCAAGAGACCATGCAAGGCCCAAGACACATAATATCCTAAAAAATAAATGCCAAAATAACTATTTGCACCTAATTCTAGAGTGATTTTCCTTAAAAAACTCAAAAATATCATTTTTCAATCAATGAGTGTGTTTTGTTGACTTTTGGTCCAAAACACACTTAGGCAGTCTCTATGCGCAGCACCACTTCAGCAGAAAATACGGTCTCTTGTGACTAAGTTTTGGACCCCTTCCCGATGTCGGATTTGGCTCCATGATGGCTCGTTGGAAAGCATGATGAGTCTAATTGCATGAAAATCTTGATGTTTTCTAAATGAGTGCGATTTTACTGTCCAAAAATCCATTCTCCCAACACTGCTCTGTGCGCAGCGCCACTTCCAGCAGAAAATAGGCTCTGTTGTAGCCATGTTTTGGACCACTTCCCGATGTCTGATTTTGCTCCGTGATGGCTCGTTGGAAATCTTATCAAGTCAGATTTCCAGATATACCTTTTTTTTTCTGAATGAGTTCTATTTTCATGTCCAAAAATCCAATCTCCCAACACTGCTATGTACGTAGCACTTGCCTGAAAATGAGGCAGAAAGGTCAAAATTTTGGTGTTTTGTGAACTTTTGGGGGGTCAAAACTGCTCCAAATGATCTGAAATTTTGTGAGAAGACTGCTAATGATGAGAGTAATCCAAAAATGTAAAGTTTTCAAGCTGAGGATGCACCAAATTTGTGCGTAGCACCAAGGGTGTTGCACACAGAGGCCTCAAAATTTCAAAAACACAAAATTTTGTTCAATTTGGCCCAAAATTTGTGGAGAGGTCTCTCAAGAGGTCTTGGACACCTATCGAGAAGCCTCAGCCCAAAATCCAAGGCTGTCATGCTTTTTTCCATCTTTTCATTTGTTCATCATTAGGACTCATTTCCTCTTTATTCTCTGCACCGTTATCATCTAGATTATTATTAAGAGGATGACTAATGTCATGACTATCTTCTTAGCTGCCTTGTCTTTTACTTGTTGTACTATCATGGTTATCCTCTTTATCAATGCCTCCTTCTTCAAACTCTTTTCTTGGCTCATCATCCTTTCTTTCATCACCTCCCATGGAAGCAGATTTTTTGTTCACTGTCTCTTCTATCGCCAGCCTCATTATTGTCCTCATTATCTTCTAGGTCCTTATTTTTTTCATCAGCACCACACTTTTCTATACTTGGGACTAACTCATTGGTATTATTACCATGACTGATAGATCTCCCATCACTTTTTGCATCATCATCTTTCCCATTGAGAGAGATGTCAACGTTACTGTTGCCTTCAACACTTTCATCATTGTCACTCTTCTTGTTGTCTCTAGTGCTGTTACCTTGGTCTTGGAGTTGATCATCAGCCTCTGCATATGCTTCACTTTGGCCCTGTTCATCATTAGAAGGTTGATCTGTGTCATGAATGTCATGACTGTCATGAATTTCTCCTTTGTTATCTTTCTCATTAATGACTGTCCTATCAGAGGTATTTTCTCTATCACTGTTTCCTTTATCAAATTCTATTTGAGCCTCACCTGTTTCCTCTTCTTGACTATCAGCATCCTGTTCACCATGGCTATGCTCACTGCTTTGTGTATCTTAGAACAAAATGGTTTTTTTTCTTGGTGAGATTTTTAGGTCTAGGGATGAAAAATGAGTGATGGTGAGGGAAAAGTTTTAGCAAATGGAGGCAAAATGAAGTAAGCCTAGGAATGCTTTTAGAGTTTAGGAGGATGCTTAGCTTTCACTGAGTGTATTTTTAGGTTAATGAAAACTCTCCAATTGGTAATTATTTCCCTATAAGGTTAAATGTTTAGTTGCCATGAGGGTTAGGGTTTAGCCAACTTAGGTTTTTTGATATTCTCCTTTGATTATGAATGTAAAAAGATAAATTTGGAAGGCAGAGAAAAGGACTACCAACCTTTTCAAACTTTGTGCAGGAGCCCGGGACAAATCTGAGGAGAAAAAGTGATTTTGGCCACTTTTGAGCAAATATGGCCAAAACGCTCTGCGTAGCACCACCCGACAGGCCGTTCATGTTGGGCCTTCCCTGTGCGTAGCATCGGGTCGGGCTGTTGGTAGGCATGTGCGCAGCACTGGGAGGCTGTGCACAAGTCGGGCCTGAACTGGGCGTGTGCGCATCGCCTTCATTGGTGCGTAGCGCAGTGATTTTTTGCATTGTGTCTGCCTCCTCTCTACGCAGCGCTAGTAGCTCTGTCCGTAGCGCCTGGAAATTTTGCCCAAAAATTACCAGAAAGACTCTGCTTTTCTTCCTTAAGCCTTCTTTCTCTCCACAAAGTGCTAGATGAGTTAAAAATAAAATAAAAACACCTTTACCCCTTGAGGGAAATACTTTAAACTTATAAACCCACTTTTCTTATGTTTCTTCAATCTTTTTGTCATTTTGACAGCTAACTTTCATATCTTTTGTAGGGGTTTCTTGAAGGCCTTTTCCACAGCATATTTTCTTCTTCTTTGGTGGTGATATTTGACTGAAAATATATGGATTTCCTTTTACCTCTTTTACCTTTGAAAGCCTGGGCACTTACTCAAACTGTCTTTGGCATATAATTTGACAAACTGAAAACACAGTTTTTATCCTTTTTGGCCCTCTTAAGTGAAATTTACCTGAAATAGGTGTTCTTTAACTTTCACTGATATTTCTAACTGTGAGGTCCTTTTGGCAGAGAGGAGTGTATCAAGTTTACCATGTTTTCCCTTGGCCACTTCTGATATCTATAGGTGCCACAACTTAGGGTTTTTGGTCTGCTTGTTATTGCTTTGGACTTTGACACCTTATATTCTGAATAGTAAGCTCATGTTTCAACTTGATTTCTCCTTTTAATACTTGACCACATGCTCTCCTTTCCCTTGATCATCTTTAAGATATCGACTGGATTGGGAGACCTAGGCTTCATCACACTAATACTTCGTACCATTCTTTCCTTCGGTGTAGTGAAGTAGTGCTATCTTTGACAAAACCTGAAAACCACCTCGAATATCTTTTGCGTACCATCTGCTTTTTTAAGAAGGAGGAATTATCACCTTCACTTGACCTTTTTCCTTGTATCCATTTTACTAGCTTCCTGCTTTGTCACATTGTCTTGTCAATCAAAAAACTGAATTTTGGCCACTTCTTCGCAACCCTGGCCAAATTCCCTTTGTGCACAGCGCCACTTTGTCTGTGCACAACGCCAATTTGCAGAAGGCATTTGGAGGCCTTCCCAGTGTCAGAATGAGCTCCATGATAGCTCTTTGGAAATATTGTTGAATCTAATTTCCAAAAATGCTTTTTTTTTTTTAATTTTTCTTCCATTTACCTATCCAAAAACAGATTTTTCCCAACACTGGTCAAAAAGTGTTGAATGATGGTGCAGAAATGCAGAGTTCTGGTGAAAACAACTTTTGGGGGCCTTCATTAACTCCAAAGTGAGCTCATGATAGCTCATTGGAAATACCGTCAAGTCGAGTTGGCATGTGACTCATTAAGAAAGTCATTTGGACACTCCAATTGTGAGAAAACCTTATTTTCCCAAGGTCACTCCAGCAATGCAGAAATTATCCTAGGACACCTGTATTTTTTATATTTCTCCCAAACCATGATACTTGTGTAAAAAATGAAGGAGATTTTTCTTTTTTTCCCTATGATGGACAAAAACCTCTCTCACTTTTTCTAAATTCATCTTTGTTTGTCCAGAAACACAATTTGAAGTAAAACTGGCCCTAGGCGTGACACATGGGTTGTCTCTTGGAAAATGATGGAGGCATAATTTTTATGAGTTGGTATGGACTTATGCTTGCTGATAAGATCTATCAAATGAATCCTTTGCTATTGTGTCTCCTTTTCATATCAAACCCTAGCTTAGTTGGAAGAGGAAATTAGGGTTTGGTGTAGGGGATTTAGGACTGCCTTGTAGAGGGATGGGAATGAAGGGGTTAAGGGTTGTCTAAATTCTCGAGGAAATTTTGGGGGATAGGGATAGATGTTAGAGAGTAGGGTAAAGTATAATTTATAATTGAGTGAGGGGAAAGGGTTCAAAATGGAAAAACACAAGCCTAGTCTCGAAAAGTGTCGAATTGTAGCAATAGGCTAGGTTTTGTAGAAAAATGATGAGTTTGAGGGATAGGAGTGATGGGAAGTGTTTATGAAGGTATATTAAGGATAGGAGGAGGTGTAAGAGCATCAAGATACAAACCTTGTTTATGTTTAACCATGGAGGTCATGAAACCAAGAAAAATGCCCTTAAAAGCCCTAGATGGACAATGGAGGGGTTAGGCAAAACAAAATAGAGGGTTGAGGCCAAAGGCGACATAACAAAGACAAAATGAGTGACATGAGCCCATGATGGGTCTTCTGGTATGGGTGAGCTAAGCTTGACATGATGGAATGATCAAATAGTGAAAAATTATCTTAAGGATAATGAAGGCAATGAGATTTCAAGAACTCACAATGTTCATGAACTTTCTTTCTAGAAATCTAGGGTAAACATTTAGTCATCTAGAAAGGAAAAAATTAATGATGACTAAAAAATACCTTTTTCATTCATCTAGCCTAATCATGGCTGAACATGCTTTAAATTTATGTTGATAAGTTAGTAGAAACAATTATTGTCAAGATTATTTCAGACTTGACTTATCAAGAAGGACATATTAGGGAAATATAAAGATGTTGGTTCCACATGCTCAAAACAGAACTAAAGAGATAGATAAGGATACCTCACAAAAGACAAATCATTGCCTTTTCTTTCTAATTTTACTTTTATGAAAATAATTATTGTGTGCAGCTTGTTCGAAATGCCACAACTATGGTGAATCAGACTATCTAATCCTGATTTGAACCATGCTTTAAATTTCATGTCCATAGTTAGAGAATCAAGACTACCAAACAGTTCAATCTTGGCAGTCAAGTAGTTTAGGTAGAAAATAAAAAGAGTTCACAAGTCTAATCTGAACTCTTGGAAGAAATAAGGATAGGAATAGATAGTTTATTTTTGTTTTCAAAAATTAAATGTCAAGAGTTTGCCAATTCAAATGCACTCAAAGAAGAAAAACATTGTTAGACAAGTAGGATTGGGTAGGTAGAAATGTTGTCAAAGGAAATGACATGTTGTATATTGTTACAAATTGTCACTTCAAAGAAATATCAGCAAGTGAAAAAGAAGGGAAATCTGCTCAATGGAAAGGCATTGGTCTGCTAAAACTCAGAGATTTGATAAACTGGAGGTTCTGGACACCTTGAAAGGAAAGATGCCCTCCCCAAGTGGAGCCATTGTTAGTCATTAGTAAATTTTGATGATATCAAAGGATGACTAAGTCATAAAGCCTAGATTTGTAGAAACAATATTTGGGAAACATTGTGAGTTCTAGAAATCTCACTGCCTTCATTATCCTAAACCTAAGTGTTCTACTAAATTTTCCTATCTTTGCCTTCTCAAAAATACCCTGCTGCTCCAAGAAAACTCCATTTTTTGGGCCTGTTTGCCTCATTTCATCACCTCACTTACACCCTCATTCATCCCCCTTTTTCCCCTCTAAAAAGCCCTCATAATTTCCATCACTCATTATTTTTCTTCCAAAAAGCCTTAAAACAATGTCAAAATCCTTTTTACATTGTTTTAACCTAACCCTTTAAACCTATCGGACCCTCTAAAACCTTATAAAAACCCCATTTTTATAATATATCTGCCCTCTTTGTAAAAAATTCCTTTAAGCCCATCTCAGGCTTAAAACCTTAGCCCCTCACTCATATGACCCTAACCCCGACCTTCCACTATTCTCTTAAGACCCTTTCCTTCTCGGCCTCCGGTCCCCTCTACTCCCACAGGACCATCTCCTCCACTCATTTTCTAGCTCCTTCCCCTTATAACTATGCTTCTACCCGTTCATTATAAAAAACCCTCTGTAACCTTAAAAGCTCAAAAAGTGGGTCCCCGCCTCTTTGTTTTCGATCCGGCCATCCCCACCGTTGATCGGGATATGTTCCCCGATCCAATGGCGGTTGCATCCCCATCACCCATCCCGCATTAACGTAACCCCACAAAAAATGAAAAAGCTGCCACGTCACCTCACGCCTGATCCCACTTTCCACTACCCCCTACCGACCAACCGCAACCCACCACCTATCACTAGGCTCCACCTTCCAAACTTGCGCGCTGCTCTCCAAACCCTTCCGCACCATTGATCTCACCTCTTGAGATCCGACGGTCGAGATCGTATATCGCGTGGAAAATAGCGCAAAGTTTTAAAACCCCTGACCTGCGCGAAATAAGTGGTATTAACCTTGCCACACATCGATTTCCTAGTGGAATCACGTCCAATTGACTCGAAACCACTGACCACCTTCCACCCGCGCGATAAACCGCTGTGGTTTTTCCAAAACCACTTTTTCCCTCCCTGCGCTAAAATAAAATTTCTTCACATCTGTTTGAATTTTCCCATGGTTCCACCTCTGGAACCATCCCCTTGCTCCATTTCCCCTCTGCAAATGCCTCCCGACAGCCCCAGACCCCAAAAAATGAAGTTTTAACACTCCCGCGGGCTTTTAAAGATTAAAATGTGTTTGTGTTTGTGCTAGTTTTTAATGGCAGTGATGCCCCAAAAATACATTCTGACAGTCAAAGACTTGATAAATTTAACCTCTTGATGACGATCCAAGAGGTAAATACATATGAAAATGCCAGAAGGGTTTGCATAAAGGTTTATCCTCGATTAATCATGATCATCGATGGGTTATAAAACCATCCAGCACATGAAGGCCACATCCCTGCACACAGAGAAGCAAACAATGAAGAACATAAGGATTAATGGCTAAAATCATGAATCAAAGCATAAAACAGAGGATTAGCCAAACAGCGAGTGGTTAAAGGATGAAAGTCAAAGGTTTAAAAAACAAAGGATAAATGAACAAACAGTCATAAAGCAGAGACAGAGGATAAAGAAAATAAGACAGATTATAAAGGCTAAATAAAAGTTCAAAGGCCTTATACTAAGTTTTATGATTAAAAAAAGACAGATTAACCCAAAGACAGCTTCAAATGTCCAAACCCTACAGCTTGATTTCTTTCCATAAAGGCATTAGGCAGTTATTACACAGTCAGAGATATTTTTATCTGTCAAGGCAATTATTGTAAAGTTAAGAATAGGCCTTAAAGTTAAACATTTCACCTATTTTTCCTTAGGAAGTTAAGATAGAGTTATTGAAATAGAGAAGTAGCTGTAGATATTCCTACCTTAAGCCTTGCATGATATTCAAGGATAGGAATGCACTTAATCTGTAATAAATGATACTCAAACCCTATCTTGAGCTTCGCCTCCTCATTTGTAGCATAAATATTGCATCTGAACTCATTGTATTGTTGGCAATTGATGCCTCTTTCAAGTAATACATAGTCTCTTGGAAGTTTAAGGAAAATTGATGTCTTGGATCTTGTGGATTACCTGATTTGTCTATTGATGGAGGAGGCTAGATCATTGGAACCCTGAGCTTGGCTATTGGTGAAGTGCTTCTATCTGTTATTGTTATTTCCTGTTTTCATTATGTTTCCATCTTTCTCTGTTATAGTAGAGGAAAATTTTTAGGCTAAGAAATGTCTTTTGAAAGCACCTTAGTTCTGTTGTCTCTCCATTGTATTAATGTTTTCTTCTGGAAGGTCTGATGGGAGGATTCTTAACTTCCCTCTAGTTCCATCTAGCTTTTTATTTTAGAAATAATTCAATAGAGTATAACCAAGGAGTTTCTCTTTTGGTAAGTCCATGTCCCTTTGAGTACGGCTTGAGAGGTTGTTTTAAGGAATGATTTCAATAGAGTGAAACTAGGGAAATGATTGGTGAGTCCATGCTCCTTTGAGTACAACTTGAGATATTTTTTTCAAAGATATTTTTAAAATTATGCTTAGTAGAGTCTAAACTAGGGAAGTCTATGGTGTGCCCTGTCCTCTGGTCTACCTTTAAAATTTGCTTTGAAATATCCCTAGAGAGTTAGTCAAAAGCAGATTAGATTATTTCTGTTTGATCTTAGGCTGCTCTCACTATTATCTTATATGTTTTCTTTATCTGAAAGTAGTCTTTTGATTGCTGGATTTTTGTCTAAAAGGTTCGCTTATTAAAATTCTGTCCAAAGAAGTCTATGGTTTTCCCTGTCCTTTGCCTTGCTTCAAAACAGTTACCATAAAATATGTCTCTTGTTTAAAGTACAAGATAAAGGATTCTTAATTTCCCTTTGTCCTACTTTTCATTCTTATCCTTAATGTTCACCTCATTATCCCTAAAACTTTGAAGATCCACTGGCCAAGTTAGATTTTCCCTATGATACTCCCCGATCCATTAATGAACTTATCATGACTTTCATTTGACTGCATTGCCCAATGAATTATAGATTTCCTCATTCTATCTATGCTTTTTGATCATCATACCCAACCAAAACAAACAAACAAACCTCATACTTAATAACTAACCTAAAATCAACCCTTCAAAGCAAACAAGCACACATCTTTGCAAACAACCTGAGAGATCCCCCTCTGAGTCTAGGAAGGCTAGGTCCTAGAACTCTAAAGACTGGTTTTAAAGTTGCCTTGTCATTTGGTTTGCCAATCTTCCAAATCATGGGATCACAACAGAATTTTATATGGATTACATAACATGTGCATTGAGTCATTTTAGAAGTGCACATTAAACTTGTTTTTTTATTATTTATATATTTTTAAGTATATGGAAATATTAATTCATATAAGGAAGTGATCAACCCCACCTTAGATAATCAGAATTATCTCTCTGTGTTGTCCAAAAATAAGAAAAAAATGAACATCACTAAGATAAGAACTAATTCTCATGAGATTTGGAGTGAGACCGGGCGATGGTCTATTTCGAAGACCCCTTAGAATGATAAAATTTTTCAGATTTGCAATTCTAAGATGGTGGAATATGAAAATCACTTCCTTTTAGACTGCCCTACACTTACTCACTTTCACTCCCAATTCCCTACCATCCGCCACACTTCCAGTCTTCCTGACCTATTAAGCCAACCCACCTATAGCGATCTTGGAGCACTTATTTCCCTTCTCTTTGACCATATAAACAAGATTTTGAAGAATTAAACTTAGATTCTTTCTCCTTTCTTAAGGTCCGATAGACCACATCAGTCTTAAGGGATGATAACCATCATCATCATCATCATTTTATTCATAACTCACATTATTATTATTAATATATTTTTGAGTATAAGTCAATATTAATTCATAGTAAAATATTTTATTCATAACTCACATTGGATATTTTATTCTATACAACATTTATATTCTTTTAATATTTTTTCTATATATAGAGACATAAATCACATTTTTTTTTTTACTTCTAATTACTTTACATGAGGAATACAGAAAACTAATTAAATAATGCATATATATATTTTTTCTTTTTTATTATAACTGATATTATTTTTCTAATTTGAAAATAGTTTTATTTTATTTTATTTTAAGATGAACAGACATATACACTAGACTATAGAATAAGCCTCTCAACTCAAATCACATTTTTGATTTCAAATTAACTTTTTTGTAAGGTGAGTAGGACCTTTCATTCATTCATAAAAAGAACATGTTACATCCATATTGGACTTCTGTGGCCTCAACCTTCCCATTGTGAAACCAATTCTGTTGGTCATCAGAAGAAATTATAAGCCAACCATAATTGAAGGGTTTTAGGTATGTCAAATTCGCCCAAATACGCCTTATTGTCATAATACCATAATATTTTATTCCTCCTAAATGTAAAGCTCCCTATCAATATGACCATTTTCAAAACCTAAAAAAAAACTGAAACTGAAAACAGACATAACCAGCAACATAACTAGTCATCAGAGGACTTAATAGGCACAGGGCCTTTTGCACTAGATACTGGCATTTCTGGGTACTGTGGGCACCGAAGGTGCTGCTCAATTCTGTCCATGCGAACATTATGTTGTTGTACCTAAAACTAAACCAACTGAAAGTATTTTTGGATTTCCTACAAGGTAGGGTCGATCTGCATGTAGTCAGAAGTATGCATGATGGCTTTAGCGATCAAATTTTTCATCATCCAGTGAATATGGATGGTATTTTTATATTATATGACTTGTCTACGACCTCAAAATTTTAGTCAGGGAATGTTTAAATTCCTTGCTCCCCTCTTGCTCTTCTTCCTCAGCTTGGAGGGTGAGATCTGCTTCCCACCCTGTGATAATATTTCTAAATTTATTCAGGATCTCCCTCCCATATGCATGTGAAACGTCCATATTATGTTGGGCCTAAGGCTTATGACCAACTCTTTTATGCTACTGGGAGGATGGTTCGATTTTCTCCACTCACGAACCTCTCTTCCAAGTTTTCTTGTGTCCCTCCACCATTTTTTCCTCTTTGGCCTATGAGACTGAAGGGTCTTTGCGTCCAAACTTTTTCTAGACAACTATCCACATAGAGGTAAAAATATTTCTGCTCCCAAAACTTGTCTCTATGATAGGGGGTAGCGCCATGCACAAGATCAAGGTAAGATTAGCGTTCCAGAAATAACATAAAATATGAAACAAGTAATCTCCTCTCCCGCGTTGATTCTACTTCATCATAATCATCTTCCCTGGACCACAAAAAACAAAGGTGCAGTTCGAGGCTAGGTTCTTACAGAAAAAATTGACATAACCTTGCTTCCCACTGAAGGGAGCCTTTGAAATTGGGTCCAATTCATAATGCAAAAAATGTTACTAACATTTAGACATAAACCATGCCTCTTCCTTAGTTATTGCATGGAATCCCATGCAATCCTAGCACATCGACATGCAAAGCTCCCCATACCAAAGATATAATTCCCATTCTTTGAAGCATAATCCCATAAAAAAGCAAGACCAACGCCAACATCTTGAATTCAGAAAATAAATAACACCCCCAAGAATTCCATAAAATTGGGACAATTGCCTTCCCATACTGACGATTCCATCGAATTGTAGAAACATGAATCCTACAAGCTATCTCCATATTCACATGACTATATGAGGAGGAATAAAATAATACATACCTCGTATTTTCTGCCCTGGAGATGCCGACGACATCTCCTTTCAGAGCGCTCCCACTTGCAAGCTTCCAACGATGCGCCTCTAACTGAATACAACATTGGAGGAGCCAAAACCAACTTAATTCATTGAAAAATCACTTCTGCTGCTCAAATTCCCATCTTCTTTAATGATGGCATGCTCCGCCATGCATCTCTCCTTCTCCCATGCGACCACAACCATATTTCCTCCCACTCCATTTTCCATCGGTCTGATCGACCTCTTGTCCTACAGGATTCATATTAATTTATTTAATCACAATTCCCATTGGGATCCTCAACTAGATCGCTCCCTTATCAGGGTTTCAGTCGTCCCCCATCCCTGGGGCTTCGATCGGTCTTCAAAGAATTCTCTAGGATTCTTATAAAAGGTTCTAATTCTTCCAGATACCCATTTTTCCATTCAGATTCCAAAGTGAGTCCCATATGAGAACACCCCCAATTAGCAAGGAAGTTTGTCGCTTTTCTTCCATTACATAGGAAGTGCGATGGGATGATGTAATAAAAATCATGGAGGAGAGTACTGAATTCCAAAGCAATTCGGGTTGTTCTCCAATTTTTACTTAAGTTTTCCCAATTACCCCCCTGATTAAGATGTTTGATGGTCCCAATAACCAATGAAAAGTCTCCTTCCACTACTAATTTCCTGTAGCCCAATCTTCTGGAAGTGATGATGCCATGCTTAATTGCATTATACTCAACCTCATTATTGCTTGTGTATCCCCAGTCCGCTGCATAAACATATATCATCTAACCCATATGATTTCTAAAGATACCTCCAAAAGAAACATCTCCAGGATTCCCCTTTGATGCCCCATCAAATTTAAATTTAATAAATCCTGGAGGAGGCGCCTAATATTTAGAATACAGAACTTGGGGGAAGGGGCGTAACTTCCATGATGTAGGGGCCAACATCTGGGGATCTATGTTCAGAGTTGTAAGAATTCCCACTTCACGCAACGTGTTAGGTCCCTATAATACTAGTGTATCCCATTATTTTTTTTAGTGATGCGTAGCCCCCTTATTTTTATTGTTGTACCCCTGTAACCCCCATATTGTTATTATTGTGCCCTTACATTATTATTGTTAGGTCGGCCAGGATTATATTGTGGCCCCATGAACTCCTTTATATAAAATGTAGGTTTTTTCATTTGTATCATCCAAAAAAATTTCATTTATGTAATGTATTGGAGGTTTCCCCCTCGAAGTGGCTGATTTCTAAGGCGATTATCTCTCTTTTCTTCTATTTTTGGAGTTGGTTTCATAACATTTGGTATCAAAGCTTTGGATTCTAGGGTTTCGCTGCTCCAAACAGGTCATCGTGGAATTTTCGCTATAAATTTTTTCTACAAAGTTTTAGAAGATGAAATGTTTACAGAGCGAGCTAAAATCCTGAGGAACGTCATGTAAGAATTTTAGATCTTGGTTCACAATATTTTCGAAGTTATGATCTGTGGAAGTTAGGTTTTTTTCAGGCTCCCCAATTTCAACTAGAAAAGGTCATCATGGAATTTGCGTTATAGCTTTTGTTATAGGAAGTTTCAGAAGCCGAAATTTTTATAGAGAGAAGCCCAAATCTGGAGGAACCTCCTGTAAAATTTTCAGATCTTGGTTCGAAATAGTTTTGGAGATATGATCTGTGGAATTTAGGATTGTGTCAGGCTCCCGAATTTCATCCCAAAGAGGTGACCGTGGGAAAATCGTCATAAATCTCTCTCTGAGCGTCGGATTGGAATTTTGTAAAAATTGGCCTTAAGGATACGGAATATAGTTTTCTGTATATCAATTTCAGAGCTGAAGGAGGAAACAGTGACACGTGGAAATTCGTACAAGTTCGCTCTACTGAACCAGTCCATAATTAGGTCATCGTGGGAGATTGGGCATAACTTTGTCTTGAAGAATCCAAATCAGGTCAGACCTATGGAATTTGAAAGAAGATTCAAAGGGCTACTACAAGGCTGAATTTCAGATATTTAATATTCAAAATCACAGAAATAATTCATTTTCAATATCGAGCTCCTCAAAAGCTTGAAATAGGTGTGTATTGTTTAAACAGGTTTGCATAACATTTGTTTGAAAAATAAGTTTGAAGTGATTACAAGGGCATATTGAAGCATAGATATCAGTATTGAGTTATATAATGCCTCCCAAAAATAATTCCACACCTATTAAGCCCTTAGAAATATATACTATGATGCATGAAGAAGAAGAATTGCAGTATGCGATATCAAAATTACGGTACCAAGTGCAATAAATTTCAATCTTACAAAGAGCAATCAAAGATGACATAGATGGTTTAAAAGAAAAAAAGGAGGCTAAGTTGGATGGTTTAAAGGATTAAATGAAAGCTAATATGGATGATAAAATTGTGGAATATCACATCGAGCATCAACAACAAGTTCTCCAACTCTCAAAGGATAACCTAACTTTGGTAAAGAATCGAATGAAACAACAGGAAGATCAACATCGCAGCGAAAAAAGTTCTGAAGCAGTCATAGAAACAAGAACTCAACAACTACAAAATCGATCAATTTCAGAGTATCTCAGCAAGTGGAAGAACTTACCCGTTGAAGATTCCACACGGGAGGATGATAATTTTATACAGAAGCATCCAGAAATAATCAAGCGTTGAGGGTAACAATTGTTTGAAGGAGAGGGGCATGTTAGGTCCCTATAATACTAGTGTATCCCCTTATTGTTGTTAGTGTAGCCCCCTTATTGTTATTGTTGTACCCCTGTAAACCCCATATTTTTATTATTGTCCCCTTACATTATTATTGTTAGGTCAGCTAGGATTACATTATGGCCCCATGGACTCCTATATATAGAAAGTAGGATTTGTCATTTGTATCATCCAAGAATTGTTCATTTATGTAATGTATTGGAGGTTTCCCCCTCGAAGTGGTTGATTTCTAAGGCATTGATCTCTCTTTTATTCTATTTTTGGAACTAGTTTCATAACACAGTGCCACTTTACTATCATTTCTCAAATGTATTGAATGATTCCTTCCCACACCATCCTTTGAGGAGTCTTTTGGCTTTTAAAAATTCTTTGATTTTGTTCCTTCCAGATATCCTAAAGAAGGAACCCAATGCTTATGGTCCAAAATTTGTTGATGACCGTGCTCCTAAACATCCCCGTTCTCCATGACTCCAATGTTGATGGGATGCTAGTAATATCTCTGTCCATATGGCCAAATGTATTCGCCAGATTCTTCCATAAGTATTCTTCATAGGGACATTGGTTTAGCAGATGCTCCCCTTCTTCCCTTGCTACCTCACAGATGCAACACTGAGATGACCCATGCAGCACCCGCTTCCGTAATTGATCCCAGGTAAGGATTCTTCATCTACATACTAGCCATATAAAATGAGCAACTTTGGGCCAATGGTGGCTCGTCCATATTTTCCACTAAATGGGATTGTCATGATCCTGTGGGTCTACCGTGGATATTCTGTAGGCTTCTTTTATTGTGTACATACCCCTGGGCGTATATCACCATCTCAAGATATCTACTCTTCTACTGCAGTCACCTTTCTAGATTGTAGGTCATGGTCAAATATAAGCCATTGATATAAAGCTAGTAGGTTAGTCCAATCTTCCTTTCCTTTCTATTGGCTCCTTGTGATTTGCAAGATTGGAAAGAAAAAACACTGTAGGGGCCACATCAGAACCACTTTGGAATCCTAGGACCTAGCCTTCCTGAATTCAGAGGGTGATCTCTGTAACTATGTATTTATAGATGATATGTCTTTATGCTTTTGTTTATGATATTAGGCTAGTTATGAAGTTCTAAGGACTTGTTTGTTTTGGTTGATTAATTGAGGGAGTGTTTCAGTTTAACAGATAGACCATGAGAAAAAATTAATCCATTGGGCTATGGATTCATAAAAGGATTTAATTTTTCATTAACTTTGCAAGGTTTTTCATAGGGAAAGCTAAATATATCAAGTGGATCTCTTAGATTAGATGTGATATGAATTAATAATAAGTTGTGAAGGCAATAGAACTATAGTTAGTTAAGAATATTCTAGCTCTACTTTGACAAGAAAAGGATTTTAGGTAATTTTTTGAGGCAAACCAAAGGACAGGGCATACCATAGAATTCTTTGGCCAGACTTTAATAATAAAACCTTTAAGACAACAATCCATTAATTCAAGAATTACTTTCAGATAAGAAAAACATATAATATAACAGTTAGAGAAGTTAAAGAGCAAGCTAAACCTATCTTCTTCAACTCAACACTCTTATACCTTCAAAGCAACATTTTGAGGTAGACCAGAGGACAGGGCATGCCATAGACTTCCCTGATTTAGAATCTACTAAGTATAATTTAAAGAAAGGTCTTAAGAACAATATTTCAAGCTACACCTAAGGACACGACATACCATAGACTTCTTTGGATTGAATCTATTAAATTATTTCCAAGAAAACAAACTAGGTGGAACTAGAGAGAAATTAAGAACTCTCCAATCTGACCTTGTAGAAGAAAACATTAAGATAAATAATGCAGACAGAAATAGGGTGCCAAGATAGCATATCCTACTCTAAAATTTATGTTCTTTTTATCAGAGAAATAGTGGACAGAATGGAAAATATATGGAAAACAATAACAAAGAAGGAAAACTTCACCATTAACATAGCTCAAGAATCCTGTGAACATGCTTGTATTACTGATGTTCAAAATAGTTAAATCACTCTATGTACAAGAGATATGTGCAATTTAGAGCTTTCTCAAATCCAGCCTAGCAATCCTCAACTAGCTCAGCAATAGAAATCAGTCAACTAATCACCAACTAACCAGCAACTCATCAATCAACCAACACTGGAAATGGAGCTCATATGCAATATTTATCTGAAAAATGAGGAGGTGATACTAAGCTAGGGTTTCATATGTCATTTATTACAGATTTTAATGAGCTTTTGACCTTTAAGACCATGCAAGGTCCAAGGAAAAAATATCTGAGAGTGTTTCCTTGAAATAATAACTCCTAACTTAACTATTTGAGCTATTTTCTGGAAATGTTTGACTTAAAGGCTTTTTCCATAGCTTTACAATAACTACTAGGTAGATGAAAAATATCTCTGACTGTTTGTAATAATTTCTTGATGCCTTGTTTAAAGAAAATATGTTGTAGGTGGCAAAAAATATCCTTTGAAGAAATAATTCCTGTGGATTTGATCATTCGAATCTGTTTCTGGGTAGATATGCCTCTATTTATCTTTTTAAACTCTGTTTTAGGCATTTCAAACTCTGGATTTACCTTTTAAACTATCTTACTATCTTTTCCTTTTATTATGCCTTTATCTTTGATTATTTGATTTAATCCCTTCATTTTAATCTTTAACCCTTTAACCATTATTGTCTTTCTTCATTATCTTTATTGTCCGTTTTGTAGCTAATCTTCTTGATTTGTCCTTTGATCTATGATTTGGTTCAGGGATGCATTCTTATTCAGCTAGTGGGTTTTATTAATCATAAATGATCATGATTCATTGATGGTTAAGATTTAATTTTCGCCTCTGGCCCCTAAAAAATAAAACTAACCTCTGGATCGCCACCCAGAAATTGATTTTAAATGTTCTTGAGCCTTTGGAATGCATTTTAGGCATTTCCGCCATTAAACCTACACATAAACAAACTGTGAGCTTGTAAAACCTGCGTGGAGGTTTTTATGCGTTTACAGGGGGTTTTTTCGAGCTTTGGAGCACTTGCAGAGGCAGGGAAATGGTGGATCAGGTCTTGGTTCCATAGGTAGAAACCTTCAGGAATTTTGAATGAGGGAGGCAGTATCGGAATCTGGCGGGAGGAGAAAAATGGTTTTTGGGAGTGGGAAGGCAGTTTTCACATGATCTGGGAGGCGGTAATGGTTTTGGGCGGAGGCATGTGATCCTTCTCAGTGAATGCCGTATGGCAAGAGAATACCGCCCATTTCACAAATCTTAAAGGTGTTAACTCCGACGCAAATAGATTTGCGATATGTGTCGTGGGTCGTCATATCTCCGGGGCAGATATTGACGGTGGTCGAGTGTTTCGAGAGCGGCGGGTAAGTCGAGAGGGCGGGCCCGGGTGACAGATGGTGGAATATGAATGGAGTGCGATGTTTAAATGGAAATTGAAGTTTAAAATATTTAAGCAGAGGGCTTAAATATTCATATAGGGTCGGGTTAATAAAAAAAAATAATCAGGGTTTTTATATATAAAAAAAAAAAATTTATTATAAAAGGGTGGGTAGCGATAGGTTAATATTTAGACTTAAAACAATGTAAAAAGGAATTTTTACATTTTTTTGATAAAACAAAGGAAAAGGATGGAGGAAAGGGGTTTTATGAAGGGTTTTAGTAGGGGAAGTAGGTGTTTAGAGGAGGAAATGAGTGAACGAGAGTTTAGGTAAGGAGGGAGAGTGAAAATGGGAGAAACAAGCCCAGAGTGAATCTTTAAATAGCAACAGGGTCACCTTGAGGAAGTAGAGATGAAATATAGTGAAAGAGGTTTATTGAGGATAATGAGGCAATGAGATTTATAAAGATAGCTGATAGGCAGAGAATTCTATCTTTAGCTACTTTTAGAAAATCAATAGTCACCTAGTGAACTCTGTAGAATACAGGAGGATAACAATGGCTCCAGCTAGGACGGTAGCTCCTTTGGGAGGTGTCAAGAACCTCAGAGATTAAATTTCTGGGATAAGCAGACCAGTGCCTTGATTTGCATTTTGGAAGACCTCCTTTCTTCAATTTGCTGATTTTCCACTGTTCTTTTGAAGCTGCGATCTTCCAAATGTGAAATAACATGATTGCTTCAACTTAACTTCTACCTACCCATCATACTTCTAACATTTTTTCTTCAATTGGGTGCATTTGAATTTGAAAACCCTTAACATCAATTTTCTTTTGAAAACAAGAAAATAACTAATTCTAAACTTATATCATCCAAAGGCTCAGATTATACTGATGAGCTCCTTTATTCTCTACCTAATCTACTTAAATGTCAAGATTAAATAGTTTGACATATTTTTATTCTCTAATCTATAAACAGGAAATTGAGAACATGACCAAATCAAGATTAAGCAGTTTGATTTTTCATGAGTTGTGGCATTTTGTACAAGCAACACATAGGTTTTATTTTGCAAAAAAAAAAGAGTAAAACTAAAAACTTTGAGGGCTGTAGTTTGGAATTTGTTATGCAACCCTCTCTTCTCTTTGGTTCAGATTTTGAACATTGGAACCAAAACCTCTTTTCCTAATCTAATCTAATGATACGCCAAGTTTACACATTTTGGAAAATCTTCAATCACTAACCTATCAGCGGAAATTTAAAACTTGTTCAATCATGACTAGGAGGTATGACTGAACATAACTTTTTCTTCAAAGTAGTGGCATTTGGACTTGCACATTTTTAGAAATATTTCTTTTTTGGTGTGGGGCTTTACCTTTTCTTTTATCTGCCCTCTTTTCCTCTTTTCGTTGTTTTTGTGTTTCATATTTCTAATTTTTCTTCAAGCAATGTTATGTACAATGAAGAAAACTTTAAACTTTGATTTTTCAACAAAAATAATTCTTGAGCATCCTGCCATTGACAGGACCTCCAAACAATCATGTTCCATCCATTTCTTGTAGGAAGAATATATTGTTACCTCTTGAAGAATGGATGATGTATGGACCTTTACATAGATTTTCAAATTTTCCATGATTTCCCTTGTCTTCTTTTCTTGAGTCCCATTTCAGCACTTTGTCACCAATTTTGAAATCATTTTCCTTGGTTCTTTTATCAAATAGCTTCTTAATGTTTTCTTGCACTTGTTTTGTTCTATTATACACTTATTCTCTGGTTTGCTACAACTGGAGAGTCTAACTTATTCTTCTTTGCATGTCATTTTCTTCAGACTGTACTTCTTAGATGAGCTTCATCACTGGCACTCCTCAACTGGTTGGAAAAATTGCATCTACTCCATACACTAGCTGATAGGGAAACATCCCAATTGATTTTTTATTTGTCTATCTGTCTGCCCATAGTGCATGTACTAGTTTGCTGTGCTATGATTTATTGTTCTCCTCCAGCAATGTTTTGATGATGTTCACCAAAATTTTATTTGAGGATTTTGCCAACCCATTACCTTGGGAGTAATAAGTTATAGAGTGGCCTAATGTAATCTGATATTTGTGGAAAAAGTCCATCATTTTCGTGGATCTAAAATTAGCAACATTATCAGTGATAATCTTTCTAGGACAACCAAATCTAGACAGAATGTGGTTTTCAAGGAATTTGATGATTACTAAGTCTGTGGCAGTCCTAGAAGGGATGGCCTCTATCCATTTTGTAAAATAGTCAGTTGCAGTGAGGATCCATTTGTTTTGGGCAGAGGAGGAAATATGGATTTCCCCAATAAAACCTAGGCCCCATTGTTGAAAAGGAGCTTCAACAAAGATAGGATGCAAAGGTAACAACAACAGTTTTCTCTTGCCTTCAAAGATTTGGCATTTATGACAGACAATTACCATTTTATGGATATCTTGGAAGAGGGTGGGCCAATAGTAACCAGCTCTAAGAATTTTGTTAACAGTAGTTTTCCAATAGAGGTGGCCTCCACATTCTCCTTCATGAAACTCATGCTTGATATTATCTGCATCATTCTCAGGTAGAAATTTAAGCAATATACCACTAGCATTTTTCCAATATAAAATTTTATCTATAATGCTGTAATTTACAGCTTTCAACTTTAAGAATCTAGCCTTTGTTTTTGAAAAACCAGGAGCAGCATTAAGATTAATAAGCACATGTAAAATATCAGCATACCAAGATGAATTCAGAAATGATTCTTCAACAAGTGGAGTTGCCAACTCCTCCTATTCATCTAATGCATCTATCATGTTTTTGTAAAGTGCTTGAAAGTTTGTTTCACCCATGAGTTTAGCCAGTCCTTGTCCCTTGATTAGTTTAGTGGGCTTGATTTCTAAATCATGTTCTAATATAACAACAATCCACTTACCTCTTTTGCCATTAGGGTCCTATGTTAGTATGTCTTTTACCACTGTGTGAGGCACAAATGCAATGATCTCTGAGTGAAAAATGTAAACTTTGAAATCTTTTAATGCCTTGATTAAGGCAAGAGATTTTTTTTCCATGATGTTGTATTTCAGAGGTGCATCTCTTAATGCCTTGCTGAAAAATGCAATGGGCTGCTCTTGTCCTTTTATGTTTTTTTGTAATAGGACAGTAGCAACTGTATGTTCTGATACAAATGAGAAGATGAAGAAATCTTTGGTAAAATCAGGGCTAATTAGAACCAATGTTTGGGTAAGTGCTTGTTTTACCAGTTCAAAGGATTGCTTTGCTTCTATGGTCCATTTGAATCCTATTTCTCTTTTCAGCATGTTTGTAATGTTTCTTAGGAGTTCTGCAAGGTTTGGTATGAACCTTCTTAAGAAATTTATCTTTCCAATGAAATATTGCAGCTCTTTGATATTTCTAAGATGGCTGATTTGCAATATTCCTTCAATCCTCTTTGGGTCTATCTTGATCCCTTCTTCAGATATGATGTGGCCTACAATTTTTCCTTCTTGGAGGCCAAACAAATTTTTCTTGGGATTAAAAGACAAACTGTACTTTCTACATTTTTCAAAGACTTTTCTTAAGTGAGCTCGGTGTTCTTCATCTGTTTTTGAATAGACTGTGATGTCATCTAGGTATATCAGAATGAAGTAACCTATTTCTTCTAGGAAATAAATGTCCATGGCTCCTTAGAAGGTGGAACCATCATTAATTAACCCCAAAGGCATTTTCACATACATGAAAGTGCCCCAAGGTTTAGTGAAAGTTGTCTTGTGTTGATCATCTAGGTGTACCAGCACCTGGTTGTATCCTGAAAAGCCATCTAGAAAAGAAATTATTTTAGACCCCACTATGCTTTGTAAGATGTGATCCATTTTTGGTAAAGGGTAGTTGTCTTTTAAGGAGGCTCTGTTTAAGTTTCTGAAGTCTATGCATAGCCTAATTTCTCCTGTTTTCTTCCTCACTTATACAAGATTTGAAACCCATTCTGAGTATCTCAGAGGGACTATGATTCCAACATCATACATTTTCTTAATTTCTTTCTCAACCAGGTGTAATTGCACAGGGTTTATTCTGCGCAATTTTTGTTTAAAGGGCTTCTGCTTTTCTTTGAGAGGTATCTTATGTTGAATTATCTCTGTATCATATGATTTTAAATCTTCATAACTCCAAGCAAAAACATTAGTGATTTTTCTAAAAAGCTCAAGATATTTCTGTTTTATATGAGCTGGCAGTGTTTTGGATAGTTTAATCATTTTGGGTTTTTGTTCACTACCTATATTGCATTCTTCTATTTCATTTTCAGTGGGTTCCATCTTTGGCTTCTTAGCAACATCATTAAAGTCGAATAGTTCTTCTAGAGGAACCAGTCCCTTTGGCAAGTCATCAATATTGGACTGCAGCACTTCAAAGTCTTCTTTCCCTAAATTAGTGCATAGTTCTGTTTTATGTGTGTGTGTTCCTTTGTTAACAGATTTATATCAGCAGTATCAGGAGGTTCTTCTGTGTAAGTATGTTCCTTAGCAGAGCAGTCTTCTTCATACTCTAGGTCTAAATTTGGCACTTCAAACTCATTTATGGACTGTAGGAAATCTTCTATCTGTTTAGCTCCTTGAAAAAATTGCCAGTATTTTATGTTATCTGGGACTGCTTTTCTATATTTTACTTGGACTGTGTATTTCTTGTTTTTACAAGGTTTTTAACATGTGCTGGCTGTAAAAGCTGGACCATTGGCAAGCATGTTTTGATTTCTAGGGACAAAGGTAATCTCATATTCTGTGAATGTTTTCAAGAGGTCAATGGCATCATCCCTATATGCTTTTAGTCTTTGATGCTTTCTTGTGTATTCTCCATTAATCTGCCTAATAACTAGCTCTGACTCTCCATGGACAGTTATCCTCTTGGGTCCTAATTTCTTCAGTAAGTGTATTCCTAAGAGGAGTGCTTCATATTCAGCTATGTTATTGGTGCATCGAAATTTTAGCTTATATGAGTGACCTTCTGCATGGTTGTTCTCTATGTTATGCACTGATATTCCTTCTTCTGAACCATTTTGGCTACAAGACCCATCAAAACTCATACTCCAAAAAGGTTCAATTTTAGATTTATCATTATGGTCATTATGGTCACCCTGGTCCCCATCATGTTGTTTTTAGTGGCTGCCACTGTTTTGTTTACAGTGTTGTTCTTTAGAGTCTACACTATGTTTGTTGTAATATTCTATTTGGGCAAACTGTTTTGACTGTTCTTCCTCTTTTTCCTCTTCTTCTACAATTGTTTTCTCATGTTTGACTACTTTTTCATTAACATTTTCATCATTGTAAAGGATAAATGAATCAAGGTCTGTATGAATAGAATAAAGAGGGGAGTTATCTGGGTTTTCTTGGCTGCTAACCATGTATTTCATGTGTGTTTCCTGATATAGTCTTCTTGGTTGACTAAAGACAGGGATGGTAGCATAGGTCATGTCCATTTGGAGGGTACCTTGGAGTTTAGCTCCCCATGATCTTGAAAGGACCATGCCATATTTAAGAGGAATATCAGCCACTACAATATCCATTGCTAGGCTCTTGGCTGGTATTTGTGATAGATTAACACATAAATCTTTGATTAGACCTAGACATTTAACTCTACTGGAATCAAAGGAGTATAAATCTTTATTTTGTCTAGTTATCCCAAGGCCTAGTCTTTCCATTACTATTTTAGGCATAAGGTTGTGTGAAGCACTGGAGTCTAACATGGCATTGTGAAATTTTTTATCATGGATGTCTAAACTGAAATAAAATGGAGGGACACCTCCCTCTTGAAATTTCCCTTCTACTTCTGGTCCAAATAGAAGTTTAGGTTTGTCATCATTTAAATGACAGAGTCAAAATTCTCTGCTATGTTTAAAGCTTTCAAAAGTTTGGATTTATATACATATTGAGTGACTAATTCAGTAGGAGGAATAGAGATTTTAATCTTGGAAATTTCATTCTCTATACTGAAAGGTGTGAGAGTTTTTGGGATGTTCAAATCAGCCTTTTCAGACACTCTTTTTACAACAATTTCAGCTTGCTGGTTTTTGTTAGGAATGGGACTTAAAATAGTTTTATTAGGAGCACTAGCAGTTTTTCTAGTGATGCTTTGGTAACCACTTTGTTTGGGACTGGGTTGGCTGTTTTTACCTTTATTTTTATCAGAACTTTCAGCCACTATGTTTGCATTTTCTGCTGTTTTTTAAGGAAAGTTTTCAGGATTATTTTTAGCAGTAATTTCAGAGGTCTTTTTTTTTGGAGTGTCTTGGTTTTTCTCTCTTATGAGCTCATTTTGTCTGTGTACTTCCATGATGGAATTTTCAAGGCCTTGTTTATAATCTTCATATTATAGACTTTCCTTCTCATACTGAGTTGTGGAAAACATGTCTTGTTCTTCCTCAGTGAGGGAAACAATATCCTCATTATTCACTCCCATTAAATGCATGTGGTTTTCCTCAGTTTCTTCAAATAACCCCTCATCCTCATTAGCATAGTTCTCTTGGAAAGGAGGTTTGGTTTGCTGATCAGGACCTCTTTGTCTTATTTGAGGGGGGTTTCTTCTAAATTTCTGGTTTTGGTTCTGATTTTGATTTCTATTTTGAGGAGATGTTTGGTTTTCTTTAGGATAAGATATCTCATTCATGTCTATTCTCTCCATCATCCTCTCCATGGTTTTGACTAAGTTATCAATCTTAGTGTTAGATGTGGAGGGTGCAGCTTCTTCCCTGTATGTGACTCTTTTTTCATTTTTCATCCTAGCTCTCTTAGCAATCAGATTGGCTTCTACACTTACTGCTCCCCTTTGCATGTCTTCTAATGTGAGGGGTTCTCTTTCTCTAAATTGATAAGCCATCTCTGGGTCAAAACCATCAGGGAATTTCATTAGAGCTAGAATTTCATTAGAGCTAGACCTTGTGGAGGTTTCATGTGTATAGGTAGGGCATTATATACACTATTGAATCTAGTGCAGTACTCCTGGACAGCCTCTCCAACGTTTCTCTTAATGTGTTCATATTCTAATAAGATTTGGAGGTCATTTATGCTGTTAGGGGTTAAGCCTTTAAACCATTTTCTTGCTTATCCCCTTAAGCTTTGAGCAAACATTCCGAGTTTAATAGTCTCATCATCTATTTCTTGTCTGTCAAAGTAGTAATTCATTCTATACACATGTTTTTGAGCAGTAATAGAACTACCAACATCATATAAAGGAATTTTGGACTGATATTATGGTGGTAGAACAACTAAAATCTGTGGTAAAACTAGGGGAGCATACTAGGTTTCCATGATCTATGGTTGTGGAAAAAGTGGAGGGTTAGCAAGTGGGGGGTTTACAAAAGGAGGTACAGGGTTAAAAGGAGGAAGGTGAATAGTGGGGAATGAAGTTAGCACAACAGAATTTTGTTGTAGGGTGGATGGGTCTAAAACTATTTGGGTTATCCAACTCTAAGATCTAGTCCTAGACAAGCTTTGTTCTAGGGGTGGGTCAGAGGGGATATTCTGCAAGTATTTGATGTTTTCAAGTAGGGAACTTTCTTTGTGGATTGGTCTGCTAACAGTAGAACTTTTGGATCTAGGAGACTTCATAAGTATACTTTTAGGATTGTCAACTATAGCAGGAGGATTTGGGTCATGATGGGATCTAGTATGAATTCTTCTATAAGCCATAAATTTAGACCCAAGAATTAGAAATGTTAAGATTTTATGACAGTATTAAGACACAAACCAAACTATGAAAGAAATAATTAATTCACAAAGTATTCTTGACTGGGTTCTTCTGACGTTTTGATGATAAAATGAATTTCCTAGTGGCGTCTATGGGAAAACCAGTGGGGTCAGTAGGCCTATTGAAGACCAGTGGAGTCACCAGGTGGAGGAATTTTACTTGTTTTATGGCTGGATGTTGTCCACCATCAGCAATTAGGAACCATTCTTGGCTAACACATGATTCATCTAAGTTAAAAATGAGGATTTCTGAGTTTTTGAAGTTGTCTGTTACTTAGTATTCCCCAATATGGTCGCCACTATGTTGGCTCCCTGTGATTTGCAAGATTGGCAAGAACAAACACTGCAGGGGCCACATCAGAACCACTTTGGAATCCTAGGACCTAGCCTTCCTGGATTCAGAGAGTTATCTCTCTAATTATGTATTTATAGATGATATGTCTTTATTCTTTTTTTTATGATATTAGGCTAGTTATGAAGTTCTAAGGACTTGTTTGTTTTGGTTGATTAATTGAGGGGTTGACAGATCAATGGTGTGATTAATTAAGGGAGTGTTTTAGCTAAATAGATAAACCATGAGAAACTACTAATCCATTGGGCTATGGAGTCATAAAAGGATTTAATTTTTCATCAATTTTCCAAGGGTTTTCATAGGGAAAGCTAACTATATCAAGTGGATCTCTTAGATTATATGTGATATGAACTAACAATAAGTTGTGAAGGCAGCAGAACTATAGTCAGTTAAGAATCTTCTAGCTCTACTTTGACAAGAAAATAATTTTAGGTAACTGTTTGAGGCAAACCAAAGGACAGGGCATATTATAGACTTCTTTGGCCAGACTTTAATAAGCAAACCTTTAAGACAACAATCCAGTAATTCAAGAATTACTTTTAGACAAAGAAAACATATAATATAAAAGTGAGAGAAACTAAAGAGCAAGCTAAACCTATATTCTTGAACTCAACACTATTAGACCTTCAAAGCAACATTTTGAGGCAGACCAGAGGACAGGGCATACCATAGACTTCCCTGGTTTAGAATCTACTAAGTATACTTCAAAGAAAGGTCTTAAGAAAAATATTTCAAGCTACACCAAAGGATAGGGCATACTATAGACTTCTTTGGCTTGACTCTATCAAATTATTTCCAATACAACAAGCTAGGTGGAACTAGAGATAAATTAAGAATTCTCCAATCAGACCTTGCAAAAGAAAACATTAAGATAAAGAATGTAGATAGAAATAGGGTGCCAAGACATCATATCCTACTCTAAAATTTCTATTCTTTTATCAAAGAAATAGTGGACAGAATGGAAAACATATGGAAAACAATAACAAAGAAGGAAAACTTCTCCATTAATATAGCTCAAGAATCATGTGAACATGCTTGTATTACTAATGTTAAAAACAGTTACATCACTCCATGTATAAGAGATCTCTGCAACTCATAGCTTTATCAAAACCAGCCTAGCAATCCTCAACTATCTCAGCAACAAAAATCATTCAAATAATCACCAAATAACCAACTAAGCAACAACTCATCAATCAACTGAAAATGGAGCTCATATGCAGTATTTATCTGCAAAATGAGGAGTGATTCTAATCTAGGGTTTCAGATGTCATTTATTATAGAGTTTAATGAGATTTTTAGCTTTGAGACCATGCAAGGCACAAGGCAAAAATATCTGAGAGTGTTTCTCTGAAATAGTAACTCCTAACTTAACTATTTGAGCTATTTTCTGGAAATTTTTGACTTTAAGGATTTTTTCGTAACTTTAAAATAACTTCTGGGTAGATGAAAAATATCTCTGACTATTTCTAATAACTGCTTGATGCCTTATTTAAATAAAATACGTTGTACATGGAAAAAAATATCCTTTGAAGAAGTAATTGCTGTGGATTTGATCATTTGAATCTGTTTCTGGGAAAATCTTCCTCTGTTTATATTTTTAAACTCTGTTTTAGCATTTTAAACTCTTGATTTGCCTTTTAAACTGTCTTACTATCTTTTCCTTTGATTCTTCCTTTATCTCTGATTATTTGATTTAATCCCTTCATTTTAACCTTTAATCCTTTAACTATTGTTGTCTGTCTTCATTATCTTTATCCTTCGCTTTGTAGCTAATCTTCCTGATTTTTCCTTTGATCTGTGTTTTTTTGCAGGGATGCATTCTTATGCGGCTATAGGGTTTTATTAATCATCAATGATCATGATTCAATGATGGTTAAGCTTGAATTTTCGCCTCTGGCCCCTTAAAAATAAAATTAACCTCTCCATCGTCATCCATACATTGATTTTAAACGTTCTTAAGCCTTTGGAATGCATTTTATTCATTTTCTCCATTAAACCTACACATAAACAAACTATGAGATTTTAAAACCCGCGTGGAGGGTTTTATGCGTTTACAGGGGGTTTTTCGGGCTTTGGAGAAATTACAGAGGTGGGGAAATGATAGATCAGGGCTTGGTTCCATAGGTGGAAACCTTTAGGAAGTTTTAACAAGGGAGGTGGTATCGGAATCTAGCGGGAGGAGAAAAGTGGTTTTCGGGAGTGGGAAGGTGGTTTTCACAAGATCGGGGAGGCGGTAATTGCTTTGGGAAAAGGTGTGCGATCCCTCTCAGCGAATTCTTCGTGGAAAGAGAATACCACCCATTTCGCAAATATTAAAAGTGTTAACTCTGATGCAAATAGATTTGCGATATGTGCCTTCGGCTGTCGGATATCGGGGGCAGAGATCGACGGTGGTCGGCTGTTTTGAGAGCAACGGGTAAGTCAAGAGGGCAAGCCCGGGTCACAGATGGTGGAATATGAATGGGGCACGAGGTTTAAATGGAAAGCGGGGTTTAAAATATTTAATCAGAGGGCTTAAATATTTATATAGGGTCGGGTTAATAAAACAAAAGAGTTGGGGTTTTTTTATATAAAAACAGAGTTTTTATTATAAAAGGGTGGGTCCCGACAGGTTAATGTTTAGACTTAAAACAATGTAAAAAGGCATTTTTACATTTTTTTGATAAAACAAAGGAAAATGATGGAGGAAAGGGGTTTTATGAAGGTTTTTAGTAGGGGAAGTAGGTTTTTAGAGGAGGAAATGAGTGAATGAGAGTTTAGGTAAGTAGAGAAAGTGACAATGGGAGAAAAAATCCCAGAGTGAATATTTAAATAGCAGCAGGGTCACCTTGAGGAAGCAAAGATGAAATATAGTGAAAGAGGTTTATTGAGGATAATGAGGCAGTGAGATTTATAAAGATAGCTGATAGGCAAAGAATACTATCTTTAGTTGCTTTTGGGAAATCAATAGTCACCTAGTGAACTCTGTACAATACAGGAGGATAACACTTTCCATTGTCTCCAACCATTAGTTGTGTCCCATTTCTAGTATTGATTCAATGTGTTCTCGTTCAAGCTATTTGTATATAAGAAGATGTCTCCAACAATTTTTCACGCTACTGCCACGAGTCCTGCTAGAAGAGCTCCCTTCTTCCATACTGCACTTCTCAGAAAGTGTGAGTTCAAATGATATCCTTATTAATTGAGGCAAGGTTCCAAATTGAGGACCCCTTCAGGGTAAAAGGGGTCATTAATATTCCTTTAGGAGTTTGGGGCATTTGGTATTTGCGAGTCAATATACATTTCCATATATCCTTTCCTCCTTGCATCCACCTCCACCAATTTTTTTATCCCAAGACTTGATTTAAGACATAGGGTTCCCAAAGCCCAAGACCTCCATCCATCTTGGGCTTGATCACTTTATCCCAAGAGACTAAAGCCCATTTTTTGGCTTCTTGATCTCCTCTCCACAGGAACGTTTTGAAAATTCCCACCATAGTCGTGCATGTTGCTTTAGGAGCTGTAAGCCCGAACAACTGGGTGATTGGCATGGACTAGAGGATCACTTTAAGAAGGACCACTCTTCTAGAAATATTCAGAGCCCTAAAAGACTAGGATTGAATATGGAATTACATAAAATTAATAAGGTCTTTCCAACAAGACATTCTTAGGGAGTTAATGACTAGAGGAACTCTAGGTATTTAGTCGGGAGGTAAGTGATCCAAAATCCTAGAGTTTAGGCCAGGAAATATTGGGTAGCAACCGAGGTATTAAAAAAATAGATATTGGACTTATCGACATTAATCTTCATCCCAGATGCTTGCATGAAGTCATTCAGTATCTTCTTGAGAGCTTTCGCTTCTTTCAGAGTGACTTGACAGAACAATAAAATATCATCCACGAATTGATGGTGGGTAAGCGGGAGGTCTTCCCCTCAAAGGCAGGTGCCTCGCTGGGAGCCTGAAGGGACTGAATTTGTAATGCATCTGCCTAGTCCCTCCATAACTAAGATGAACAAGAACAATGATAAGGGGTCGCCTTGTGTTAATTCAAAAGAATGGAAAAGACGCAGGTAGAGATGAGAGAATATACCCAATTGATCCATCTGGAATCAAACCAAAAGGCTCGTAAAATACTTATGAGATAAGTCCAACTTATACGGTCATACGCTTTTGACAAGTCCAACTTGATGAACATTCCTTTGGATTTGAGGCTTTTAAGGGAATGGATGACTTCTTGGGAAGAAATAATACCATCCATGATTTGACGGCCTTGGACAAAACCTATTTTCTCAATATAAATAAGTGAAGGAAGGAGAGGTTTAAGCCTCTTGACCATGGCAGTAGAGATGATTTTATAAATTACAATACATAAATAAATCAGGTGGAAGCCTTGCGGTTCCTCCGATTGGGAAGATTTAGGAATTAAAGCAAGAAAAGTGGAATTGAGACCATGATTTACTTGCTTGGTTCGTTGGGATTCTTCCACTATCTCCAGGATCTCTGTCATATGAATATGGGAAAAATACTTTTGCTGTGCTATTTCCATCATCAATTAAATAAAAATGTGTTTAGGACCGTCTCAAATTATCCATTTGTGAAGGGGTTTATGTGTCAAGTTTTAAGTGTCTTTGATGAGAAATTTATGAGTTAATTAGATTTTAAAAACTCATGTACATCAAAATAAAATTCAGAGAAATAACACACATCATACACATTACACAATAGTTTATAACGGAGTTCACACCTCCTGGGCTACTTCTCCATGGACCTGCTTCAACTGGCTAGGGCCTCTTGGGATTAATGGTAAAAAAATTTATTACATGCACCTACATTATTCCAATGGCTTTGAAACTTGCTGCATTGGCTTCAGAAGACCCAAAAACCTCAAAATAGACTCTTCAATATCTGAAAATGGTCCTCAAGTGATCTAGGCATGACCCACTCTCCTGGTGGCCCTAGGCTTATTTAATATTCAAAGTGGAAAAAACACTTTCAAAAGTGCTCCAACGCCTTTGCAACCTGCTCCATCAACTTCAAAGCATCAAAATCATCTAGGAATGACTCTTCTTGAGCCAAAATTGGTCGAAAATAGTAAAATTTATGCTTCCTTCAAATTTTCCCTAGGAATCTCCCCTAAAACTGGAACATCTCCAGTTAAGGCCGCCAAATCCAGAAGTGGAGCCAAATTTGGTGGAACCAAAAAAAACTTTGTTGAATTAAATGCGTGTTTAATTAAACATAAGTGGAGTTCAACTTGATGTTAGCGCTCTAAGCGTTTTTTTAAAAAACCGAAATTAAATTTGGATTAAGCGCTTTAAGATGTTATTAATAGTAATTAAACCATGTTTAAATATTTAAACGCACCATTAGATTGGAGCCTCCGTTCCTGGTTATGGGGCCACGGTTTTGTGGCAAGGGGTGGCCCTTCAAAACTACGCCCAAACATAATGCAAACCATAATTACAACGCAAATCCATTGTATGTTAAGTCTAATTGTCGTGGCATAGTGGTAAGAGCAGAGTGTAGTGTGGAGGAGGTTACGGGGTCGAACCCCAACC
The DNA here is from genome assembly GCA_034641835.2 of Pinus albicaulis. Classification (NCBI taxonomy): domain Eukaryota; kingdom Viridiplantae; phylum Streptophyta; class Pinopsida; order Pinales; family Pinaceae; genus Pinus; species Pinus albicaulis. The sequence goes on from JAXQQM020083392.1 coordinate 201,423, forward strand.
TTCGCCCAGCCCGTACATAATATTTTTCCACTCGCATTACATAAGGTTTTAAACCTTGGCTGAAATGATATTTGATAATTCGGATTTGAACCATGGTTTAAAATTGAAATTTGACCCACCATAGAATATATGAATTTGACCACCATTGAAATTTGCATATCCAACCTTTGAACTTGGTCTGCCAGTGGGGGCACGTGGCGGCCCCTGGTTGCACCACGTGTCAGCCTCTGGTTGGATTGTCCCCAACCTTAACAAAAAAAATTCATCCCACCATTAAAATAATTAAATTCAACCTTGGTGGATAGCAATTAAAATAATTTCACCTTCAAAACTCTCCGACGAATCCTGTAGTGACACTTGTCACTGTGTCACTAGTACATATGGTCAATTTTCCGACACTTTAGGTTCAACAGTTTTGACATGTTGTTATAAATTTCCCCAATTTGTCTCAATTTTTTAATCCTGCCACGTGGTGTCTCTCTTGCGACGTCGATGGCGAGGTTTTCGCTCTTGCGACACTACGAAAAAGTGTCGCTATTGCGACACACTCGACTAGGGTGTCGCAATAGTGACAGTAATAGAAGACAACGTCGCTATAGCGACGTCCATGTTAGGTGTGTTGGTATACCGACGAATATGAAAAAACCAGTGTGGAATGGTCACTTTCCCTTTGACAAACTCAAAGTTGACTTGGTCAACTAGCGTCGTAACAGTGACAGTTTATTTTAAATATATAGGGCACGTTGTAAAGATGGTTTCTCACAACTTTATCATATAGCCCCTAACCCTTAAAATCCTTAACTGTTAAATCCCCTAACC